>WEIU01004879.1:814357-877445 GCA_013389925.1 Aegithalos caudatus | reverse complement strand
CACCGCAGCCCCACGGGCCCAACTACGGCTACGGCCCTCCGCCTGCCCGGCCCGCCGAGCCCGCCTACGGATACGCGCCCCCGCAGGGCCGCTACCAGGACCCCTACTACGGGGGGTACGGCGGCAGGAACGGCTCCGAAGCGCCCTACGTGCCACAGAGCTCCTGGAAGGCCGAGCCGGCGTATCCTGCGAGTAACGCCATGGGCCAGGCTGCCCCTGGGCTCTACCAGCCGCCGGGCACGAAGAAGACCTACATCACTGACCCGGTGCTGGCCCCGCAGCCGCCCGCCCTGCAGCAGAAGGTAAGAGATGCCAGCGGTCACTGGCGTTCCTGGGAGAGGCACGCGGCTGAACGTGGCCTGGGACACGCCCTGAAAGGTGGTGGGGGTTAAGGCGGTGCTGTCGGTAGTGTGGAGCAGGTCTCCCTACATATGGGTTCTTAAAAGCTGGAAGTAGAGAACCCTCATCTGCTTTGAAAAGAGCCTCTGCAGGGGCTTAGAAAAACCGTCAGCCTCAAATGGTGAGATGGTGTCACATGTGAAGCATGGTGCCAGCCCACAGAAGGGAGGGAGGCTGGCTTTTTCCCTGTAACATGCTGTTGCTCAAGGAGCTTCCTGGCCATGCCTCTGTAAGGCATCGTTGAACTGGAGCCTTTTCTTCTGGGCGCTCCCAAGATAAAGTGAGAGGTTGGGTATGAGCTGTTTCATGTGCTTGTGGACATCCCTGACTCAATAACTAATCCTGCCTGTCCTCAGGCAGATGGGAGGTACACGAGAGGCTGGTTGTGATTGTGGTTCAGCATGATTGCGGAGGTTGTCCTTTGGTGTGTCGCTGTTCAAAGATCACTTATCACTGAAACCACATGGAAATGAGTACCCACAGAGCTCGGCTCTGGTTTTCCTCTCCAGTGCTGGTATACCGGGTGGCCCCCATCCACTTCACAAAGTGCCTGGACCCCACTAAGTGAAGTCAATTTGAAATAGAAAGTTAAAGAGGGTATGCCTGGTTTCTCTGCCCAAGCTTATCTTGCCTGGCTTTTGTCACTTCTGCTGGTGGACGTCTCTAATGTGACTCTGGGAGGACGGAGGTGTTTTCAGCTTTATGGGGCCCTTGTTGTGTGTGACGAACTGAAGTTCCACAAAGGGTGAGGCAGGGAGGCAATAACCCTGTTGCTGCCCAGGCCCACCTTGGCACATCTGAGCACATCCCTGCTCTTGAGTTTGTGGGTGCTCACAGGGAAAGGGGTAAAAGCTTCTGATATATAACAGAAAGCCTGTCCCTTTGTCATTTCCGTCTCTAACAGCATACAGTCTTCCCTGAATTCCAGGTTTCCTGTCAGTGGGAACTTTGAAAGGCAAAGATGTTTCTCGAGGCAGTTTAGAGAGGCCACGAAATTACAGAAGTCCTTGAAATATTATCTACTACCAGCTAAGAAACTGTTTTTTCTCTTTTCTTCCCCTCCCTTAACAAGAAGCTTTGAAGCAGGGAGAGAAGCAATAAACTCTCAGCTCTGCATGTACTTTGGTATAGAGCTTAGACTGAAAAATAGTGAAAGACACAGAATTTGCACATAGCTTTAACTGATGTAAATTGTTGTGGTTCCAGTGGAGTCACTGAGGAAATGCTGAGGTACAGCAGATCCATATTTAGACTTTTATAGATACAAGTAGGCTTATATATATAAAAAATTTAAAAACTGTAGTTCAGTCAGCATCTCTATGGAAACGCAAATCATCTCGAACCACAAACAGCACAAGCCTGTTAGTCTCATTTGCATTACAAAGCTGGAGGGACAATTTAATTTAGCTCAAGTTTGGGGTTTCATGTATGCCTATATATATATTTATATATACGTGTTGGTGTGTGTGCACGTGGCATTTGCAAATACACATGCAGAAATACTTCATAAATATCTCTATAAAAAATAATTTCAGTTCTTCCACAGAACAGACTATCATCTGCTTAATGATAAATCCCTCCAGAAACTTTCTCTTCCAGCCTGCTAAATAGCTGTTTTCTTACCTATTTCACTTTTGAGCTTACAGATCCTCTGTAACATATTGGTGACAGGCTTTGCCTTTAAAGCAGTGTTGTCCAGTCTTACCATGTGCTGTTCTCTTCTTTTGCAGAATAACTCATTCATAAAATCAACTTTGGGAATTATTTTATTTAAAAGGGAAAAAGAAGGCTGTGTTAGAGCCAGATATCTGATAGGGAGAATTGTCACTGTAATTTGACTTTGCTATCATGTGAATTTTAATGTCTTTTCCCACACACGCATGATTCTGCATTTGGTTGTGTTTTGCCTTTTCAAGGTTGATTTGAGAGCTTTCAGTTAAGGAAACAGAAAGGGTAAGAAGCATTAATACATACCACATGAAATGTAAGATGACCTTTAGGAATTTTTCTTCTTGGAAGGGGATGATTTTAAAATATGAAACAATTTCTAAATGTATTCAGAAAAGTGCACATCTAATCTTGAGCACAGTTTGTGTGCAAATTAAGGATGTTGTAGCAAATCCATCTGAGATTAAGAGTTCATGGTCCTTAATTCTAACATATACCATGATCCATCAATGTGAGAGACAAAATTTTTCATTAAATTTGTTTCATGTTTTTAAAGGGTAAAAAAAACTAGTTTATATATGGCATTCTGGCTAGGAAGAGGTTCATGACACTGTGGCTCTGTGTTTTTTGCTGTGTACTAATCATATTGAAGTTGCTGCTGATCCAAAATAAATCTGGATTGGTATGGGAACAGCAAATAATCTGTACTGGTTCTTAAAGCCTGCTGAAAACAATGAGTTTTACTCACACACAATTCCACATTGCATTCTGTCCCAGGGCCACTTATGGAGTGAGAGGCATGCATGTGAAGCCTCTGGGCATTTTAGTCTTTTGCAGCACCCTGTCCAGCATTAGTGCCCAAGACCTAGGTAGGAAATGATCTGGTGGAGTGCGTGTCCTCATTTAAACCTTCCTGCACTTCAACAGCCAAAAAACTTCAGGAGCTTTCCCTTCTGGATGGATGGTGGGTGGTGGGGACTTCTGTAGGAGCAGCAGCAGAGTTCTCTCTCTTGAGACAATTTGGCTCCTCTCATCCTCTTGCTATGCATTCTCAGACCAAGCCAAAATCTGAAGCCTCTCTCTTAACTTCTCCTCTCCCAAAGGGCAGAGGGCACAAGGCCAGGGTGGCTCATTAGGGATGCTCATTTCTGGCACCAAGACATGGAGTATTCCCAGAACTTTGACCTGTGGCCAAAGCAGGACTGGTAAACTCCTACCACTGACCAGCCCATCTATCACTAAATGTTTCTGTGCTGGACTGGTTAAGTCATCGAAAACCCTTGCTGAGTTCTCATATCTCCAGATAGGTCTAGCTCCTTTCACTGATTTTGGTCATGTTTGAGCATTTTTGAGACACTGTCATATCTCCCAAGTGGATTTTTGGACCTTTTAGGTACTTCATATATCTCCTAGTGTATTTTGAGGGGTGGCTCTGGGAGATCTGTTCTTCCTAGATCTCACATCCCAACTATTCTCCTGATTCTACTCACAGGCTTTGGGAAGAACATTCCTTCTTAAAGGGATCTTGATGTTTCAACATCCAGACTAGGTGCCACTGAAGCCATTTGAGACAGCTTTGTGGCTCTGGTCCAAAATGGTGGAAATCTTAACAAAAACATTGATCTCTTGAGAGCGATTTACCAGTTTGGTGAGGAGAGAAGTGTCTTGTAACTCTGATTTAGTACAACATACAAATCCATGTGCCTTTGCTGCAGATTTGCTGGAAGGAGAAAGAAAGCAATGTCCCTTTGGTAGCTGTGTCTGTTCTCCCGAGTTCCTTTACCTGGTGACCCACGGGTCCCAGAATTCCCATTCACACCTATAGAGGCATCAGTGCCTATGGACTACGGCCTCTTTTTCAGACAGCCCTTCAGTTTTGCACACCTTTCCAGGTGTGCACCATGAAAAATGGGGAGACAGCTGTAAACCAGGGGCATTTAATGGGGCAGTTCATGCTTGTGGCGTGGTTTAGGTGGTGGTGGCCTCTCGTGACTAGCAGACCTCAGCCACAGCGTGGTTTCCGCACTGCTGGGGGTGATTTCTTTGCTGCCTGCTGCACCCAGCCCTGACATGGTCTCATGCAGCTTGCAGTGCCCAAAAGGGACCGTGACGTCTCTCTGTTTTCTCGTTTTACACAGCTTTTGTCAGTTTTTCCACTGATTTAATACCTGTGATGGCGACATTTGCTTGGAAGTTTCACCTTTTCCTCAGAAATTATGCTCCACAGTGCCCTTCGCTATGACTGATGCACTTCTCTTGTACTGGTTTAATAATTTTTACAATCTGCCATCCCTCACATGAAGGAGATACCTCCGGCACTTGTGTTTGAACTGAGACTAATTCTCTTGCTGTTTGCTGTTAATTTAGCAACTAGAAGTTTTTCTTTCTCTGCTGATGAATAAAAGCAGTCTGCCAGACTCCCTCCTGCTGTCACAGGGATATATTCCTTTCTAGTGTTGCTTTTGACTTGTGGGGAAAGGCAGGCAGCTTGCTTTGCATTGCTACCTCCCCCAAAGTGTCTTCTCACCCAAAATTTTATGTCTTCTCCCAAGTGTCTTGACAAAAGTCACGTATCAAAAATTTTTAATGGATGGAATTTGGAAACAGTGTAAAACGATGATTGAACTTGGTTTTCTGTCAGTGTGGGACAGTGGCTTCCCATACTTTTAATATGCTCAAATAAAGCAAAAGAAAGTAAAATTTTAAAGGGTTATTTAAAATATTCTACTTTGGCATTTAAAGGATTAAAAAAGACTGAAAGCTAAAGTAAAATGAAATAGAAGGTGAAATTCTGAAATTCAGAGTTGAATCTGTGAGTTCAGTGTGACATTTCAAAATTTCCAGATGAATATGCAGTTCCTTTCTACCCTGAGAATAGCAACAAATGTCAAAATGTTGATATTCTTCACAAAACAGTAATTCAGAGTTCTAACCAGCACTAGCTGTATATCAGCTGCTGACTCTGTCATTGCTTCTGGGTGGATTAAATTAAATACTGTTGCTTCTGTTAAAAGGAGGAGGAGGAGGAGGGGAAAGAAGGCAGTTGTGTCTAACAATAAGATGAGAAGCTCAGGATTTGTGATACTGTGGCATTGAGAATGATGTTTTCCCCTTCAAGTTATTACAAATCTCTGTGTGAAAAATCTGGGTGTTTTCAGGTGAATAGGTGCTGGAAAGATGCAATGAGGTGTTTTCAGAGTGGTGTCCTTATCCTGACTGCAGGAATTTGACACAGTCTGGTTTATACCCTAGACTTCTGAAAGAGCCCAATTCTTGGCATGAAATGTGTTTCACATGTTCATTTAAGAACTTTACTCTTTGTTCTTTGTATTATATTTTTATTATTTAAGCGCTCTATATACTAGCAGGAACCAACTGATGACAGAGTAATTAATCAGGTTTTTTCTCTTAGGAATCATATATTTGAATTGTTTTCCTGAAACAGTGAAACAAAGAGTTGCCAAACAATTACCTTGAAGTTAAAGATAACAGGGAGCCTGCAGTTACAGGAGTAAGTCAGGTCAGCATATACTGAAAAACCAACTTAAATTTACAGCTTCAGGATGCAGCTTTTGCAGCTTTAGCCTTTAGTCAGCCACAATGGGTTAGAAATATAAGAGGAATAATTGAGAAAGAGGCTTTTGGCATAATACCTGGATGTTCTTTCTTGCTCCTTCTTAAAATAAGCTGAGGACAATGCCTCCACACATGATAAGGCATGGGGCAACCTTGAAGTTAATCAAGGGCTCTGTTTCTGTGCTGGTTAACTCTTGATAACCAAGTGTCTACCTTGAGAGATCCTGCCAGACTATGTTTCAGGCTAACATAAGACTTTTAGGTCTGAGATTTTAAGATGCAATGTGTATACTTACATAGTATTAATGCATAGAGTGTATTATTTACCTCCGATGGGGAGGCTGGCTGTTCCCAGGCAGTGGGGCTTGCCTGGGCCCTGGGGCTGCCTGTGCTCAGGTCTTTAGGAGCAGCCTGGTCTGTAGCATGATGAGACAAGGATGGTTGGCCTTGCTACAAGGTTTACAGCTTTCAGTAGGGAAAGCAGCACCCATAAAATTGAGTGCCACTTAATTTGCAGGCAGACTCTGGCTGTTGTGTGTGGTGGTGCTGCTGATTGCTGGAGGAGCTGATTCCTTCCATTTTAAAATACACTCGAGTCCAACCCCATTGTAATTCTTTCAAAGCCAGAGTGTGTGAGGAGCCTGTTCTTCTGTTAGATAACCTCTGTGTCATTGTCAAGTTTATTGCAGTGAAGCCAGAACCTGAATGGGTAGAGAAACTTGTCCAAGGTTAGGTACCAATTGATTAGGAGAGTTGGGCAGAACAAGGAGATGTGGAGCATCCTGGTGTCTTTTGGTGGCTCTTCTGTTTGAGGTGAGAAGGTCTCTGGCTGCCCTGTTGGTGTGAAGCTCTTTGGGCTTATGACCCCATGGTAATGCCAGTGTTAAGAGAAGTCACTATGCTCAAAAATCAGTGACAACATAGATGATGTTTTGGCTGATGTCCTATTTTGGCCATGTCATTTGGAGTGGATCTTCCTATATTTGGGTGTCTTTCCCCACTGACCTCTGTGAAACATATTTGCAGTCTTAATCCAGTTTTTAATGGCATATGTACAGATAAAATACTAATGGTTTGTTACTGAAGCACCACTTTGTGTAGGGGGCTGTGCACAGTTTAAAAGATGAATCATTTTTCCATGGGTAGGGGTGGTTGTGCCTAGATAGGCTCTTGAGCCTAGTACTTGAATAAGCAGGCAAGTTAGAAAACTGTCATGGTTCACAGTGAGCAGTGCCAGCCATGTAGGATCCTACCAAAAATAGATATTCACTTTTAAAGATTACAAAGTAGTCTATAATGTCTGCTGATATACTATTTATTTCATGCAAGAATAATGGTATGAAGCAATTGCTAATATATGGTTACATTTACTGATCATAAATGTTCTGGTATTAAACTAACTTTGGCCTCCACATAATGGGCTTCCTGTTAAGATTTACCTCTGAATAACTATAAAGAAACATAATATAGTAAATCTAATAGCAACCTTTGGGGAGAAAAAAGTTTTTTTAGAAAAAAGTGGTTTCCTATCACAGGCTGGAAGAACTCCTTCAAGGCAAACAGAATCTGCAATTACACTGACAGTTGTGTTCTTAAATGAAAATAATAGTGAATTACAAAGCTGTAAAATTGTTTTCACAACAATATTTTGTTTTTATAACTCATAGTATTTCACTTAGTAGCTGCCTGGCTCCATAGCAAGTTACATAACATGATATTATGAGTATGATGCCTCAACTTTTTGTCTAGGGAATTAATTTAAGGGCTCTAAACTTTCCAGTCACATTTTCTTCTTTGTTCCAGACGCAGTGTATTCTCTGTACTGAAAAATATCAGATGAACTACGTCTTGCTTGTAGCAGAGTAATATGCATGTGCCTCTTTATCCACACTAATAGGGCAGTGACTTAGTTTCACATGGCTCCTCAAAATAGTCCAGATTGAAATGGGCCATCTAAAGTCAGCTACACAAAACAAATTAGAAGAGTGGAGCTGCTGTGTGTTAGCTGATCAATGTAGCATTAGCAAGGATTTTCCACAGTGTGGTTTAGCACCAGCACAGACAGATGAATTATTCTTACTGTCAGTATCACTTGTCCTTCCAATTAAATATTTTCCTAAACAAATAAACAAAATTTCCTCAAATGAGTCGGCTGTAACTTAACCTGACTTACTGGGATGAGTCATCAGTAAAATGGAACCACACCTGAGCTGTAATATACAGCAGATTAGCTATCATAGTTTTCATCCTATTATTGCCTAGTTGGACTTTACTGACACCTGAAGAATCTTTTTTTCAGAGGTTTCCTCCAGCTTTGTGAGAGCTGGTTGTTCATTAAATTAATCCTTTTCTGTTGTTGCTGCGATAGAGCCTGAAGTGAAAATTCATGTCTTTTCCATGGAGAAAAGTGGACAGGGAGGCTCCTGCTGTGTATATGCCACTGGTGGATTCCTTCTAGACTGTCACCAGGAGGCTTGGTGGGTTTGTTTTGCAGTCCAAGTTTGCCAACAGAAGAAATCTTTGTGAAGAAGTGCCCTGCAACATTTGGACTCTTGTAAACCTCTGTTTTGTGTGTATCTTGCAGACTCAAAGATTCAGGTGACAGTTGTGTTTTCCTGATCCGATGATCAGCATCAGAAGGGTGCCCTGCTTCTTCAGCTTGTGTTAGGGGGCTGCTGTTCTGTTCCTTGCTGCATAAAAATCCTTTCCCCCTTCTATTATGCAACACTTACTTATGACATCTCTTTCCACAGGCTGCATCCCAAAAACATGCTTTAGAAACACATAAATTCTTGCATGACCTCATTTGAATACATCAGTTAAAACTTTCTCCTGAATGCATTTTCTCAACTGCACTTCCTGTCATCTAGATTTTTCACAACTTTTACGTGTTTCTACATCACTTTCCCTCAGGGTTTTTGTCCTCCAAGGCTTAGGCTTAAAATTAGGCCTTTTGCTGCTGTAGAATTTCCAGATCACTGAATAAGTGGTGGATGAGTCTTTCTAGTAGATTTTTCAGTACAGGGAAATAATGCAGTGGTACTGCAGGCAAACATGGCCCTATAGGTACCAGAGGGTATTGGGAGTGCATGTGCTTGTGTTTGTTTCTTTGTGAGGTTGCTCACCAATAAATATGTCCAAATAGTTTTCAAATCTGAATTCAGCTTCCCACTCACCTCTCTGTACCATTTCCCCATCAGGTCACCTTCTACTGAATAAATACAGAACGCCAATTAAAATCATATGTGTAATTAAAAGAAATTCTGCATAAATTTAAACAGCATGAAGATAAGGAAGGTAGAAGGATAAGTTCAGAAGCTCAGTTCTGTGTGACCTGCTTTTGAATAAACAACATTATATTCCACAGTCAATTATCCAAAAAGTACAATGTGTTCTGTTGCCAAAAAAAGGTTGTCAGATAGAAGTTGTTAGTCAAAAGGACACATGCACTGGAGTGAACATTAGTCTATTGTACTCAGTATAATATTATACAAACAGAACTGGCTTGTTACTGGCTTATTTCTTCTTTTTTTTTTTATTTTTAATTTTTGACCATAGATGTGATTATGCAGCTTTTTAATATTACTTCATGAACATCTAATTGCAGGCTTCAGCAAGAGGTGCAGACCTTGCTAGGGAAATCAAATAAGGTATGCTCTGTGCAGCCCAATAATAAGGCTTCCAATACAAAAGTGGAAAAACAAGTCATTAGTTACAACCATCGAACGGAAGAGGTCTAATGGGAGCCACAGGATAAACATTCCATTTTATTATGTCTTCGTTATATGTTTTGCAAGAATCCGTGGTTATAAATTAAAATTGCTTTTTGCAGCAGCGGCTGTAAAAAGTTCAAAATCTGTGAATGTACCTATTATTTTTATTTATATCACAGCAGGCTGCTAGCAAAATTAACTTTTTTTTCCCCTCCTGTTTGTTAGTTAAAAGATGGAAAAAGCATACAAGTGCATATCTGCAGGCAGCACTCAAAAATGCCTCCCCCCCTTTTTTTTTGTTTTTAAATCAAGATGGCATCAATTTAAAGCGGGAGACAAAAGAGGGGAGGAAACCCAAACATCTCAGATAAAATTAACTTCTTCGCCATTACACAAGCTGGTAGGGTCTGGTGTTTGTTTAGAAATTTAAATTAATGCTAGTGAAAGCATCCAGACTGTACTTTGACAGATTAGACGGGGCTTTGCTTGAGACCATGTCGCTGACAAAGCAGAAGAATTTCCAAGGCTCTTCTCCAATTGAACTGGCAGTTGTGGAGACCCTGATTACCAGCAAAAAAGCTGTATTAGAACAGGATTTTCCAATGCTGTCTTCTGCCTTCTGAGCTGTTGTGTGAGGGAATGTGTTCAACCTCTGACTCTGCCACAGACTCTCTCTTTGAACCTTCCAGCAAAACAATTAATTTGTTTGTTTCTTAATACCGCATTTGGAAGTCACTGCCCCAAGGTAACAGCCAGAGCAAGAGATTTGTGGAGTGGAAATTTGTGGTGGTTGGAAACATCTGTTTCTCCTTTTAGAAAGGATACAAAGACGTGCAGTCCTAAACCTTCATCACCCTCATCAACCCTTCTGCTTCCATTTCAGAGTTAATTATCAAGTCAAACACTGTAGGCAGCTTCTCCTCTCGAGGAGAGAGGCTGTCCTGGACAGGAGATCTGTGGCTTTCAGCGTGCAAATCCCAAGCATCAGCAAATTACCTCTGAGCTGTACTTCCCCTGATCTAGGAAAGCCTTTTGTCAGAAGCTTAAATTCATTATGTGGAGCCTGCACGTCCAAGGAAGAAAAATAATTGTATGCAAATGAAAAAAAGGCAAAACCCCCACTGCCTTAGAGACTGTTTTACTCTTTCACATTAGCATTCCCATGGGCCATTGAGGAAGCAAGCCAAGGTGGTATCACTTGGGCTGGGAATTCCTGCTGTAGGTAGGGTTGAGGTTCATGGGAATCTTTCTCCAAGGACAGGTCAGAAATAGCCTCCAGGTAGGGATCATAGCACATTTTCTAGGATGGATCAGGTTTAAAAATGATACGTGTTTCTGAGTCTCCACGGTGCTGCTGTTGCTGCTTTCTGGTTATCACCATTATAATTCTGCTAGTGATGCTTAGTAATTGTTCTAAATACTAGATAATGCCAAGAATTCAGTACCATGGAACCTAATTGTTTTTCTATCATTGGGAAATTAAAAACACCCTCTGTTTAGTGATGAGGAACCTGTTTTAAAGTAAAACCCTGGATTTTTCAACACAAGATGAGTTCCTGCAAGCTTTGCCTCCCACTGTGCTGCCAGTTGCTGAGGAATTATATTATTTCCCAATTTAGACGTTGGACAGTGACTCAATATGCCCTGGAAATACTATCATTCTAGCAATTTTCTCATGTGGCTTAATGTTGGAGAAATGGGTACTTATGAGTCCAGACACTATAACGTTGGACTTGGGTTCTAAAAATAAGTGTTTGGTTAACTTCTAGTCGTCAACAATTTTCTACTGCCGCACATGTTAGAAAATGGAATAAATGGCCTCATGCAATTCCAGGCACACTCTGTGGTCAACAGAAGTATCTGCAGAAGATTAAATATGGTGGTAATACAGATAAATGCAGTGGTCACTCTCGCCATATGGCGTGTGCACCCTGATGTTTAGAATCTTGAGAGCAGAAGAGTTAACTGTTCAGTAAGAAGGATTTGTGAGCAATTGTGCATCTAGATAGACCTTACTAGCATGCCTGCTTTCTCAAATGTCTCCTTTCTGGCTTTAGACTTGGTGGTTTAACCTTTTTCCTTCTTGGTTTCCTCTCTAAAACAGGTATAATGTTTACCTCCTGTATCACAGTGGGGGCTTTGAGACTTGATTGTCTGCAAATTAGTTTTAAAGTCTATAAATGCAAAGTAGTGTTCCTATTTTCTGTTTGAAAGGCAATGAAAATCATGTGCAGAGCCTCTCACAGCAGGCACAGTGGTTATTTGAAATGAAGGATATTTCTGCACCTTTGTACAGAAATAAAAGAAGGATCTCTCTTAAATCTGTGGCTATTAAAAACAGTTAACTTTTAGCATTTATGTAGTGTTTTATATTGTCATAGCTCTCTTATGAATCTCAACTAAATTCTTCACAAAGCCTCTGAAAAGCCTATGGCAATATTCTGCTATTATGGTCATTTCCAGAAACTCACAGAGGGAGAAAGTAACTCAGCCAGGCTCATATGGGTAGCAGCCCCATGGCTTTCTCCTCCCTTGGTGGCAGACAGAAAGCAAGGACCTGTTCCAGGCAGAGAATGAGCTATTTAATCAAGTCATACAGTTTTATGAATAAGTCAGCATTAGGAAAGTAAGGTATATACATTCCCTGTATATGGAGCAGTGCAGAGCTGTGACCTTGTCTGGATCTGAGGGCTTTGGTGGGATTTAGGATGAATGTGGCCCACTCTCTCACATGCAGAAATACATAGTGCCTCACCGTGGCTTAAGTCCCTGTTTTATTTTATTGCCAAGCAGGAGGAAAGGCCAGTGAGATCAGGCATGACTACTGACATCCTCAGTTTTCCTGTTACTGAAGCATCTGCATGTTTTATGGGAAACCATAAAAGATGCAAAGAATATGGGAAATGAGGAAGAGGATAAATGTTGTTGCCCAGTGTTCAGGACTGTTCAACCAGTTTCCTTTGGTCTTCTGTCTGGGATGGTTCATCAGACATTTGGTGGCTATGTTATGCCCCATTTGGTTTTAGAAGGCTTTAAAACAAACTCATTTATGGAAGGAGCTGTGTTGCAGCTGGAGTCAGGCTATCTCTGTACAGTAATTCCAGCTGTTGCTGGAATGAGATGAGAAACCAGGAATGGAAACAAGCAGACATCCAAGAAAGCCACAGCAGATACGACACCTCATATATGAAGCACATACAGAATTTGTATAAAGAATAACATTTTAGCAGTGAGTTTGAGCTATCCTATGAAGAATCTTGAGTTGTAATGTACAGCTTTTCATTTTGCAGTGTGTATATTGGACCAGAGTGATGTCACTATAGCAGTAATTGACTTTGGAGCAACTCTGTTGATTTAGTAACAGCTGGGAGTATAGATCAGAGACTAACATAGTATTGTCATCTGAGGTTCTCAAGCAACAACTAGAAGGCTGAGTAGATCATAGAGTAGTCTTTTGTGTTCTCTTATTTTCTGCCTGCCTAAAACAATTACACACTGAACTTGTTTCTGGTACAACAGTGACTTTATGGTTAGCTCTAGGGGAATCAACACCTTATCCCTGCCGGCTACCAGCCTTAACAGTTTTCAGTACTTTCTTTTGTAAGACATTCTTTCTAAGCAAACAGAGATTTTACTTCACATATAGGAAGATATCCCTGTGTGAGTTCTTGTAAAGAAGAAGGAAGGGAAGAGCTGTAACAGAGCAGTTCAGGTAAATTACACCCTGCAGTGGAAACCCATCCATTTCTGGGGAGGTTTGCTATAGCATTCAGAGTGGGCTGTGAGTGATTGGGGCTGTTTCTGAGCAGACACCACCAGTGATGTGAACCTCATCAGGAGGGACTGTTGGCAGTATAGGCAGCGAGCAAAGGTGGGTATCAGGAGGGTTTGGTTGTGAACATACATCCCCACAGATACGAAGCAGGAATAATGTTGAAAATTTGGGCCATTTTTACAGATATACATTTCTTCCTAAGCTTTCTTTCCAAGCCCCCTACTCCTGATTTTTCCCAGAAGGATTTCTCTGAATCTCACATTCTGTTTTTCTTGGACAGGGTTTTTTTTCCTGCTTCTCTTACTCTCTGCACAAGAGGCAGCTGTTCACTCCTCCTCAGTGATGAATATATACAGGGGTCAGTATACAGCGTCCAGAGCATTGTGATGACAGTGAGCAAGGCAGATACACTGAGCTTTTACTGATGAGAGTTTATTACTCATGGTTTCGTATCAGCTCATATCTGCCTCAGCTGTTCTGCAGATGCCTTTCTTCCCCAACACTGATTTTTCACTTGAATTGCAGGAGACTGCAATTCCTCGGCCAAGGTGTGTGGCTTTCCTCAGACCTATGTGATTGCCACTGGGTAGATCTAGATTGGCAGGAGCTCAGGAGATTTGAGTGCTGGGAGAACCATAAGGACTCTTAAATTGTGGGAGTACAAGAATGAATACAAAAACGTATCCTGACAAAAAGAAGCAACATGTCGATTGCTGACTTACATTTAATTGGAGGTTTCTTCTGGGATGTAAACACCCAAATGCATGCACATGTGTAGACAAATATCACTGGGTAATAACACTTTTAGAGTTCTACTCGTGTCTTCAGTGGTGCCTCATCATCCATGATTTCTGCTCTTTTGTGTCTCCTATTCATGAAGTTTAAATTACTGAGGACTGACTCTTACAACCTTCAGCTGAATATGTGCAATGAGTTGTTTTTAACCAAAACATGATATTTGAGTAGCCTGATGTCAGCCTTTAGCACACTTGATCAAAGGATTTGCCAGCTTGGACCCTCCCTGTATTACCTTCCTTTTCCCTGGGGTTCACTGTGAATAAGCTGTTTCACCCAGGGGTGAAAGGGGGTTTCCCCCATCCACCTGCTTACCCCTTCAGGTGGCTCATTCTCCTTTCATAGGGACTCTGGTGGGATCACTAAATCTTCCCCTAAGGGAAGAAACCTGGACATTACTGAGTGCAAGCAGTGAAGGACCATAAGGATGCCTATGAACAGGCAGTGCTCATTGTGCAGATGCAAAAACCAGACCTTGTTTGGGTTAATTAACATGCCCAAGTCCAAAGAGAAAGCGGTGTTGAAGTGGGGGAAGTGAACCCAGAGGTTTTGGCACGCAGTGGTCTGTGCTTCCCCTGAAAAGGGGAAGTTGTAGTGGCACCTGTAAGGTTTGCAGGGGTTTGTGTGAGGCCATCCAAACCGCCAAATCCAAATTTCAGTGAGTCTCTCAGTTTTCCTTGGTTCCTGCTTCACTGGGCTCTCAGGGAATCTCTGAGGGAAGGGGCCATGTCTGTGTGTCCTCCTGGGAGCTGCTGGGCACCACTGGTAAGCCTAGGAGCTGAAGTCCTGATGTCTTTCAAATGATGCTTTGGAATGACATTGCCTCTCTCGCTGGGATGCACAGGCAGGGGGCCGTGAGCAGAGCAAACAGAATGTGTTTGAGTGTGTGTGTGTTTGCTCAGCAGAGCAGCTGCCTTGTCTGCTTGTTTCAGAGCACAAGGGAAAGGGGACAGCCAGCGGTCACCAGCCGCCTTCAGTAGAACATTATCTCAATCCTTCGGTTGTGTTGTTTATTAAGGGACAGCACTGCCCACACAGCATGTCAGTTTATTGCCTACCTGGTCTTAGTCAAAAGGCTAGGGCAGCCTGACAATGCAGCAAGCCTGAAATTCCTCCTGTGGATGACACTGAAAGAGCAAACCTCAAGGAAAGCTTTCAGGGTAGCTCAAGGCATAGCCAGTCCTGCATGTTTGATCTCTCCCTGCTTTCCTTCTCTTGCCACCACAACACACATTAATACTTGCTGATTCACAAATGCACATAGTCCCTCTCATTCTCCATCTCTCTCTGGCATCATCTAAACAAAAAAGGAGTTTGTACAGCTGTCTAGCTTCTGGTAAAAGCACTGAGCACCTTGCAGAACTGACCTTCAGCATTTTCCTTGTTGCAGCATGAGCAGGTTTTAACTTAAAAGTGACAGGTCAAGACCAAGGCCAGACTTAAATTTTGTTTGATGCTCTGTTAGTCCAGCAGTATTTGTCTTGGTTGTATCATTGTAGTAGTAGTGAATTCCAGGAGTTCATTGCTATTTCTTTTCCTGTGTCTTCAGCATCCTGATAACTAATACTAGCAGTCCTTCCTTTTTTTATTTTTTCCCCAAACCAAGAGACTCTTAGACATCCCACATTTTGCAGTCTTGTGTTCTGGAGGGCCACTGTGTGTATCCATTGCTCTCTTTATCTGGGTCATTTACAAATCTGCTGGTGCCTTGTATATAGATCAGCCTCTTGAGAGACCTGCTATTTTCCCCACCAGTGCCTGAGCTGTTTTGGTCTCAGCCTTTGCTTTGGAGAGTTTTCTGTTGTCATTCAGTGTCTATGGAGCTGCTGACTTTCTTAAGCACCTTTGTTGGCTTGCACTGGGACACTGGCACTTGTTCAGCTGGGGCTGTTGATCTGTGTGTATTTGACATATCATTTACTCTTGTCATGCCATGTGTCCTCTAATTACACTGTCCTGGATGGGTGCCAGTAGGAAAAGGACAAGACATACAGCACACTATGAGATGGCAGAGAGGTATTACTGGTGTGTGAGGAAAGATTTTATCCTGCCCTTTTAGCAAATGTTTGATATTCACAGGAATGTCCGAAGTGCTCTCCCTGTTCTCAGGAGCTGTGGCCCAGCCCCAAGCAGTTGCATTGCAAACAGCCCTCTCAGCCTTGCACAAGGCTCTGAGATGTGAACACATGGCTCACACAGGTCCTCCCTGCACAGGAGAGGTGTCCTTAGTGCCAGATCACCTTTGAGCCACAAAGCCCTTATTAATCCCACCAAAAGCTCTATGACTGACTGAGACAAATTCACCTTTGAAAATTGAACTAATGCAGTGTGATGACTCAGAAACATCAAGGGATTTTTTTTATTTGTTTGTTTTGAACCACAAATGGTGCTGCCTGAGGTTTACCTAGGGTCAAGCTGCAAACTATAGAGCCAAATTTTGGATGTGCTGATCTTTGGAGCTTAGCCCATTATAGGAAAGCCAGTCCTTAACTGGGATACATAATCTGATTTGAATTTCATCTCAGAGCCAAGAACTGATCTCTAACTTCTACAGTTCTGCATTTTCTGTAAAGTATGCATTTATAGTCAATGTGACACTGCCACATGACTGGTAAACAAGCAAGTCCTAAAAGTAAACACTGTAAAATAGGAAACCTACAGACAGTATTTACATCATCAAAGTTTCCCTAAATATTTCCAAATATTATCTTTTGTCTAACGTTGTAAAAATTTTTGTTTGTTTGTTTGTTTTGTTTTTCTTAATTCACTTTGTACAGATTCCTTTTAATGTGAACTACACACTATGGTTTGCTGGTATTTTTGTCAGGGAGAAATGTTCATCTGGCTTGGAGGGAAATCTTATTCAGGCATGAAGATAGAGCAAGATTTATGTAGTAGGTGTAAGTTACGTCTGTTTTCATCCTTTGTTTTAGTACGAACATACCATTTAGGTGGGGAGAGCTTATTTCTAGTGCAAAACCAGTTATTGATCCTCCTAAACTGAGTAAAAGTAGGTGACAATCCCAGGGGAAAGTAGGGAAGACTATTTTGGGGCATGTGTCATTTCAGACTGGGGAATGTAGCTTTTGCTTTTTGTATCTTCATGTGTGATCTTGCCAAAATTTCTAGCATGCTCACCATGTTCTGACTTCATTGCTGCTTTGCTTTTTTGACTTGTGATCATCTCAGCTTCATTTCTAACAACTAACCCCTTTCATCACTCTCTCTGTTTATTTAGAGATTGACCTTTTGAGTGTTTGCACTAACAGCTTCTCTTTGTGAATTGTTCAACCACTGAAAATAAGTTCCAGGAAAGGGAATGTTATTTTTCTCTTGCGTACTTGCAGCATCCAGAAGTTGGGCCTGCACACCTGCTTTTCAACAGAAGTGCACCCAGCTGCTCTTATCTGTTTTGGGATACCCAGATCTTAGGAAACAGTGCCTTGTAATGAAAATTAACAATTGCCATTTGGCCTAGAGGTTGGCATTAGGATGTATTGGCACCAGTGATAACAAGGGGGCCAAGCACTCAGTTTTCCATCCCCTTTGCAAAGTATGCTCTCAGGGATGCAGTTTCTCCAGAGCTGCACACATGAACAGCCTTTTCTGCCATTTGCAGGACTGGCTATGAGAAAGAAAGACTCTGAAAAACCTGAAGCATTTAGAATAATAAAAGAAATATTCTCTCATTTTTTCTTACCGTGCCTGAGATGCAAATAAAAGGTAGAGAAATCTTGCATGTGGAAGAGCCTGCACATATTAAGTTTTCTGTAATTCTTGGCTACAGACAGAAGTAAAGCATACATATGTTAACACAACAGTGAGCTCTTGGTCTGGCAGTCATTCTAGAGGTTAATGTGCTGTCCTCTGAACCATTGATAAAATTTCCTGTATGAAGAAGAGGAGGCAGAAGGTTTCAGCAGGAAAAAGCAGAAACTCAGATCAAAGTAGAGGACCAAACATTGAAAAAGCCCAGAAGCCCTTTTTGCTCCAGAGCAAAGCAAAGCTGAGGAATGGAAGACACAGAGAAAGCAGGACACTAAGGTTTGGTGCCTACCACAAACAAAAGCAGCTTTGGAATGGTTATTGCATAGGAGAGCACTTAGGAGCCCCAGTGCTCAGAATTAGGCTAGAGTGACCGTGAGGGCTTTTGACAGAGCTCTAGGATGCATCTCCTCTGTTAAGTGGGAGAGAAACAAGAAACCACAGGGAAATGACTGCAAACCCCCTTGTCAAAGGCTTTGAGAAATCTTCCTGACTTTTACTGTTCCATACTTGACACTGTTATTCCTAAATCTGTTACATTACAAAACACAGCACATGTACAAGCTGCTGAGTTGCTGTTTAATGAAGCATAGTTTCCTATTGCCTGTGAGACAGTTTTTACAGACATGAGGTTTGCACTTTGGTTTGGCTACTAGAGCCAAGCCCTGAGCTCGAGGGACTGCAGTGGTCTCAACAAGGGACGATCATTCTGTTATTTCTGCACCTCATTTAGCAACCCTGTTGAATTATCTAAGACTGACCAGATGAAAGCCAAGGTCAGATTCCACGTCTTCAACCCCAAGAAGAGCTATGAGAAGTTAATCTTCGTGGTATGTGGTGTCACCATTCAGCTGCACTGTCACCTGCAGTGTGCTAACCACATAGTGCAGAAAACAGCAATATATTGAAAAGAGAAAATATTCTGCTCCCATTACAGTCATTTCAGGCCCAAAGCTGGGTCTGGCCATGTCTTCTGGTGCATAAAAACTTTCACTGGCTGTGGGCTCTGGCATCTGGCCTGCACACAGGTTTCTCAACCTTCAATCTGTTGGCTAACAGCCACGTTTTGTTTAAATCTTATGGGATTGCAGCTGGTCAGGTTGGTCATGCTGAAATATGTGAGTGCTGTGCCTTGCAGGCCCCTGTGATCCATCTGCAAGAGAGATTAACCTCCTAGGTGTCCTTTGCCTAATCCCTGAGCTTTGACATGACCAGGCTGCTCTTCAGCTGGTAGCTGGTACCAACTCATGCTGGTGCTGGTACCAATTTCCCAGTATCCCTGGGTTAGCCTGTAAGGTTATTGCCTTCCCCTTAATTCATGTACCCTGACATTGTCAAAAGGTCATGGATTAAGCCAAAACTGGCACACCAATGCATACTGTCTTTGGTCTTGATTACAGTAGGTTTGGCTTTGCTCACTGCATTCATACTTTTCCTTCCTGATTATCTGACTGTAACTTGCACACCCAGGATTCATTATTTATTCACTTGTCTGCAGCTTTGTTTGCTTCTTTGCTGTGGTCTTCACCCTTCTTCTTTTTACCACCACCTCTGTTCAGATGTCTGGGTGGACTGTCATGACTGGGACCAGGGATACCACTGGTCACTCCCAGGTGTTTATCTTCAGCCTCACACATCCACCATCAGCTCTTGTCCTTGGTGAGGATCCATCACTCCCTCCCTGTCACTGCTGTTCTGCACTGACAGCTGTACTCAGAGAGTTTGGTGCAAATCCAAGAAAATTAGGCAGAAACGTTCAGACCCAATGGATCTCTTTGGGTTTCAGGTCATGTTAGGGGGAAGAGTGAAGCATTTAGCACTCAACATGCCACTTGTGTGCTGGAAGCAAAATTTTAACAGTGTGGTCACCACCCTAACTCTGCTCCATCTCAGGACAACAACTTCATACTTCAGCATCCAAGCTGGGCAGACTCTGCCCTGCCTGTATTTTGGTGGTGTTACAAAAAGGATGCCTTGGGGATGGCAGTTGTGGTAGACCAGCTCTATGCATCTGTGACCTTTTTTAGGGACAGGGCATAATTTCCTAATTCTTGTGTTCTGCAGCATTGGGAAATATTGGATAACTGGGCTAGCGCTGACCAACAACTTTGGTAACATGGTGGGGACTCAGTGACTCTGTGGAAAGAGGCAGGGACAGAAAGAGGCAGAGCAGAAATTCCCTTTTGAGACAGGGATGTAATTAATAGATCACTGCAGCTGTCTTCCCTTTTTGGCTACACTCACCCTCTTGATTTCTAGCATGGGGAGGAGCAGGGAATGCTAAAAGTCTTTCCTGCTGGCAGAGGGGAGCACTTTGGATGTCTCTCTGCCAAAAATGTACATTCTTGAGGGAACAGCCAGGTGCCTTGGTGTCACCCAAGATGTCTCAGTTCATTGAATCTTAGAAATGTAAAGTGTGGGAAGGATGGGGGCTCTCCATGGACACTATCCTGTTCACATCAGAAAAGCAGGATTGAGTATATCTCAGGGGTGAACTTCCAGACACTTCTCCTGGCAAAGGCCATTTCTAGTTGTAAATCCCAGTGTTGCTACCAAACAGCTGCTGGGCTCCTGACCCAAATTCCTGCTGGTGTGGTACTAAGAGGGTGCCCCAGCTTAGCCAGCCCTGTCAAGAGGTTTCTTCCATGGCAAGTTTGATAGGAACAAATATGGGCCAGGCATGGGCGCAGTGAACTCCTTTGGGGAGTGGATTTGGGAGGGTTTGAGACCTGAGCTGCCTTGTCTCCTCTGTTCCCCAAAACAAGGAACTCTTCATTTTTGTTACCAAAGCGTATTTTTTTTCCTTCAATATAAAATCAAGGCCTCAGGCCCGAGTGTTGCAAACACAAGTCAGTGCCTGATCTTTCTCACTAGAAAGAACTGTGCAGTGACAGTATGATACTGCAGCTATAAACATTGCAGTCCCGCTTCTTTTTCTTTCCTTTGATGCCAATTTTTTTCTCTCTGGCACCCAGCATTAGAAATACATATCTGTATTTGGCTGCTAAATAAGCAGCCCGAGGTGTAATTTTCCATAGTACAATGAATTTGGCTTCAGTAGGGGCTGAGGGGATGCAGCAGTTCAGCAAAGGTGTCCTCTTATTTAGTGTTTACAGATGCATTTCAAAGCCTGACTTGAGGCACCTGAGTTTTGAAAATAAAAGTTTGACCTAAAGTCCTTTTCCCCTTTTGGTTTACTGCCAGCTCTTATCTGTTTTTTACTGTAGCAGGTCACCACATTATCCCTTACTACCAGCTATCAGTAAGTGTCAATTCCCAGCAAATGAATTCAGCAGCTTGACAATATATATTTTTTTATGATGTCTATTTAAAGATGACAAAAACCATAAATCTTGTAGGCTTGTCATTGAGAGTTTTTATTGAGTTTGTTGATGAAACAACTTCACAGCTCAGCTGAAGAGGAACTGCAGGGTATGAAGAAGCAAAAGACTTTTGATAGTGTGCAGTAGTCCAAGAAATTGAAGATAGAAACCAACTTGCTGTCATTCTGTCCATATTCCTTCTTCCAGGTCAGAGCAGGAGCTTCTCTTCACAACCCTGAGAGAGGCAGAGCATTTTCCAGTCCCTCTGGAAAAGAGGCCAATGACCACATGAAGCAGGGGCTGTTTTAACCACGGGAGTTAGAGAAGGGGAATTAAGACCTGGAGGGCGGCAGTCGGGGCGAGCGTCACCTCTCTGAGTGCAGCAGTGTTTCCTTCTCTCCTTCACATCCTGCAGTGGAAAGTTCCATTGCAATACTGTTGTTTTACAATTACAAATTTTATTTGCTGAGGAAAGTTTGAATCTTGTGGACAGTTTGATAACAGCCCATAAACTCTCCTCCATAAATCTGTTCGGTGAATTCCCTGGTTGCCATTTGCATTCTCATCCTCTGTGCAGGCCAGTGGCTCTCATTGACACTTACTTTATTTTGCAGTCAACGAATTGACTGGCAGAGTTTATGGAGTAATTGCAGTGTTATGCAACAAGTAGGAAGGTTTATGGTTTTCTGTAGAAGGAAGATATAATTGTAACAACTAATATAACTGCTTTAGCAACCACCCTGACACCAGGTTGGTTCATAAAATTCCAGAATTGAATTGAAAATAGTATCTAAAAAGTGTGTCTCAAGAATGAACTTCTGTTTAACAGAGAGGAATGGATCTTAGCTGCTTTTAACTGTTGAAGTTGTTTTAGCTGTTTTATTCAATTTGGAAATTGAATAAAAAATTCATTCCCTATTCTTGAAAAGCAGGGATTTGCTCATCCTCCAAGCTTCAGCAGACTGATCTTACTTAAACTGTGGCACAGTGGTTCTGCAGCTGTATGTTTATCAAAGTTAATGTATTAAATGTAGTATTAATATCTTCTGCTATAACAATAGTTATCTGGTGTATCTTGTTCATTCAGTGGAACAGTCAGTCTTGCATTACCCACCAAAAAGCCCCATTCTGCAGAGATAAAATCAGACTGTGAAGTAAATCCAATACTAGGTTGTGCTGGTCTCTGAAGAGAAATTATATTTTCAAAACCTGGCCTTGGCTAAACTCCCACTGACTCTGGCTGAGCCAAAATTTAACCTATGATATAGTAAGCACCATTTTTTTTTCTCCCTTAAGTAAATTGAGTCACATCAGAGGTCCTTTAAGTGTCCTTGTATTTTTCAATCTCCCTGCAAATGATACTTGACCAGGGCTCCCATAAAACATGCACTTAGTCAAAAAACCAGCAGTGCTGACTTGTCTGTGTCCAGAGTGCACAGTTTTCCTTTCCTCTTTGCCATGCTGTCTCAGAGGATCCCAGCTCCAGTGCCTGAATGCTCTTATGCTCTGAGATGAGTTTGGAAATGCAGGCTCAAGGTGAAATTTCCTGCACTGGTATTAGGCCAAAAGACAAGTGACTCCAGCTTCTAAACACTGTTGTTGTGGCACTTCCAACTTGCTTCATGAAGTTGCCCAGATTCGTGACCTACATGCTTTGCAGGTGGGTGTGTTTTCGTAGCTATGCAATATTTGTGTATATTTTATATATTATATATATGTATACTATATACTACCTGGGATTAAATTTTGGAAAAATCTTGGTCTTGTTCTCCCACTAGCTCTTTTCTCTAGTATCCAAAGCAGAGCATGGAGAGGATATGTTAAAAAGATTCAGACTGAAGACGTGGAATTGAGATGTTGTAAGCTTGCCCTAGGGAAAGAAGTAATGTAAATGTAGTGCAAAGCAACATTTCACAACATTGACCTCTGGTACATCAGGCCTAAAGCCTTCACTACATTTGCACGTGGTTTTGGTATTGCCAATTCCTCAGCTGGATTATTTTAAACTACTGAACAAAACTACAAAGCCTTTTCCGTGTCATTGCTAAAGGGTCTCGGGAAACTAACTGCCACAGCAGAGGGCCCTGAACTCTGACCCTTGGTCTGAGAGGTGCAGTAGGTTGCTGTCCTGTGTGTGGCACAGCACAGAGCTAACACAGTATAGACTGCTGCCCTGAGCTGGTTATCAGGCACACTAACAATGTGTTCAACAAATTTCTCTCTAGTCATCCCCATTTAAAAATGCCATTTTAATAACTGAAGGCTTAATGCTAAACTTCCAAACTTCTATTGTTGTTTTCACAACAATCAAATCAGACCTATTTTGACAAGCCCTGAGTCTTTGTCAGGTGCCATTACCTTGTTTTATAACAGCACTGGACTTTCAGGAATTGCAGTAAATAAATGAATGAAATTAAAGCCCTGTGGTGAACTTCAGCCAGGGCAGTGGATCCACTGGAGGCTGTCTGCCTGCTGCAGAACATCACTTCATCTTCTCTGATGAATCACCCCATTGTGTGTGGCATTAATAAACAAGTGCCAGAGAGAAAAAAGGGTTTTATGCAGGTGTAATGAACTCCTGAACTGACTGGAGAAGGTGACATGCTGACAAGAAGTCATCCACTACGAAGCAAGACAGGCCCACTCACCTCTGGAACCCAGTGATAGGTATCACAAAGCCACTGTTACCTGAACAATTATCTGTGGAGCCAGCCCTGTGTGATTGCCCCATTAACATTTTGTGTGCAAAGAGATGAAGCTGTGAATGCTTAAAAGTCTCCCAGTGGCTGAACTGCAAAGCTTTTATATTTTCTTTATTTGAAGATGTAACACACAGGCGTGTGTGTGCACATAATCTTCAGCCTGGAGATTTCAAGCTGTTAGGTAAATGAAATGTTTCAATGACAACTTTTTTGGGTTTTGTCACTGTTAGCCTTCAGGAAATTAGGAATAAATACTTGCAAAGAGAGTTTCGTTTTTCTTTAGCACTATTTTCTGGTGGCAGCTGGACAGATAATGCAGCCACGAAGTGAAACTTCTTTATAAAGAAGTGCAAGTACAAGCTCTTCTGAGGCTTGCAGGCAAACCCCTGCAGCTTCATAGCAATAGTCAGCAATATTTCAAACAGTGAGAAGATAATGGTCACTTTGAAATGTAAGAAATGGATTTGGTTGGTGAATTTCAAAACCAAGCACTGATCCAGCAATTGTGACCATATCTGATTGCAGCAGTCATGCTGAAGGGGAGCCTGAGTCATAGGCACACTTGAAACCTTTGTGCATCACTCTGGTTGTAAAAAATGGGTTTGAAGTGGGGGCTAACTAATCTACATCTGCCCACTGCAGGAATTGCTAAAGAAAGGTGTAGGACAAATGTGAACCAGGCATCTTGTGTACAGGAGAATGATTCTTTCAGTTTATGGGCACTTACAGAACTTTCCCCTCTTGCAAGTAGCTGGATGTGGCTGTCTCCAGTATTATTCTGCCCACCTTGAAAAGAGTGGGCTGCTCAGATTGTCTGAGGGTGTTCAGTAGTTTTTTAAAAGCCCAGTTCCTTTGCGATGTCTGGCAGTGAGATATGTCAGTGTCTTCAGCAAATGTTGGGTTAGGTGTTTGAATGTGATTTAAGGTACTGTGAGCTGCTAATTAACTTATTTTTTTTAGTCTGTCCTGCCCTCTTGTCAACCCAGATGTTCTGCTTAAACCCAGAGAAGGGGAAAGTGCATCTGCCCAATGTGCCTGTAGGTGAGAGATTTGCAAAAACAGTAATGCAGACTGTAAAATGAAGAGAAGTCTGAAAAGTCAGATTGTGTTTCTGGTCTTTCTCATGCGTTCCCAAGCGTGGACAAGTCTCAAAAAGCATGTGTTTTCTCAAATGCCCCATTTCCCTTTCCCCCTCTCTAGTGCTGCTGCTTCTGTCCACCCAGCATGAGTTGAGCTGTGTGTCCAACTGCTTTGTGAATTAATTACAGGGACAAAATCTGCTAAAGGGAGAGGGCTGAGAGGATGCATTCACAGGAGCCCCGTGGCTCACACGTCGCCGCTGCTGCCACAGCTCTTTCAGCATTGGACAGAGCTCTGCAGGGCTGCCACGGCACAGCAAACACCCCAGCTGTCCTCTGCAGCAGCACAGCTTCCAGAGGGGCTTCCAGAGCTGTGCAGCCTTGGGCCATCCCAGCAGGGCTTCCAGGGGTGTTCAGCCTTGGGCCATCCTTCCTGAACTCTGAAGGTTTTGCCACAGTTCCTAGCAGCATCAGCAGAAAGCCATAAGAAGCTCAGTACCTTCCCTGGGCAGAAGTTTTCCTGGAATTTGGTTTTGGCTGGTATTGTGTGTGCTTCTTTGGTGGTATTTCACATAACCTAGTGGAAACTTAAATATTCACTTATAAACCAGTATAAAAATAATACTGCCCATCTGTTAGACTAGTCTTGGTCTGTCTTGTAACAGTTCACTGACCATCTGTTACTGTGTCGTAGAGGTAGACATTGTGAATCCACTTCAGTTTATTTTTGGTTGCTGGTACATATGGACCCTGTTGTGTTACTCTCCATGTGTTTGTTCACAAGGACTTTTTAGCACAAATTCCCTGGGAGGGGTGTTTCAGAATGGGGGAAGAAGGGGAAGAAAAGCAATTAATTTTCTACTTCAATAATCATAAATAGTTTCTAATTTCGATCCCATCTCACTATCTTTTCCCCAGCTAGCTGTGTGGATGGCTGAAGCAGCCAGGGGAGAGTGGCAATCCAGATGTGAGCTATCTGATTAGTGAAGTCATTGTCAGGCATGCATAGTAAAACTCAGACAAGATGAATCATTTCAGAGTTCTCTTATCAGTGTTTCTGCTGTGTCCCCTTTCACATGGCATTAAAGGCTGGGCAGGGTCTCTGGGCCCTGCCACAGTGCTCCTTTGTCTCCACATCCAGCAGGTGTCTGATAAATTAGAATGATACTTAGCAAGCTGGATGCATTTGAAGGGCCTGCTTGTGAGACGTGCTCTTGGCTTTAGCAGTGATGCTCTTGGTTTTATTAGTGATGCTTTTAGTAGTAGCCCAAGTCATAGTAATCTCTGCACCAGGCAAAGATCAGAAAGAAGTGTCTCCTTCCCTGGGGCAGCCAATGTTATGAAAGAAAGCTGATGTTAGGTTGGGCTTATTGCAAATCACCATTTATTGCCTCATCAGTATTGTGTGCCTGTTTTATTGACCCTTACTGAGTTCAGTCTTGGTGAAAAGCATTGGAAGAAGATTTTTCCTGGGATCATCATGTTGTTCCCTGTGGAACAGAGTCCTGGCAGAACTTCATGGTTCAGCAGAGCTGGAAAGAGTGCTGGCTTTTCTTCTTGCTTCTCTTTTACAACAGAGTGAAAATTTGCACCTGTAGTACTCCTGCCTTTGGGTGGCATAAGGTGGAAGTGAAACTTCCTCAGCCTAACCAGCTATGAGCCAGGCAGCTGCTAGGCAATTAAGCTAAATGTTGACACAGTCTCCATTGCTTTGATGGAAGAGTTTTAGAATGGCTGTGCAGGTGACGCAGGAACATTCCAGGAGGAATTGGTCTGTACTTGTTCCTATTGCTCATGAAATCCTTTGTGCTTTCTTTCTAAGTTAGCCTATTTAGACAAGCAGCAGCATTCATTCAGGCATCACCTAGCACTCCAAAAGAATCAAGTTCAGCTCTAGATCGGCTATAAGCCATCACAACTCCTCTTGTCAGGAAATCCTTCTAGCACACACAAATACTGTGGGGAAAAATACAGCCATGATAAAGGTTGCACTGGGAGGCACAACATAAACATGCAGACAGAGCAGTGTCCCAGCAAACGGCAGTTTCCAGACTGGGGAAAGCATTTCAAAATCCCACCAGGACCCACAGTATCACTGCACAAAGAAGTGAGTTCCTATGCAGTGAGGAGAAGCAACCAAATCCACTCTCATTGGAAACCAATAGCACTCCTCTGTGTGCAACTATAGCAGAACTTGTAGGCAAAACAGGATTATGGTTCTGCATTAGTTATCAGCTAATTAGCCCCTTGTTTTTTAGACAAGGCCCACTTTATAAAAATCAGGTGAAAGGATTTCTTGCATCTATTACTTTACCAAAGCTTTGTTAACACCTCACCAGCTTTAATCTCTCACTATTCTTATTTGTATTTAGTAATCTATCTGAATTAGAAGTGGTGTGACCCATTCTCTGCTGAGGCCAGACTGCCAGCTTATAGAAATTACTGAAACGAGGCACCAAAGTAATGTAAGGACAAATGCCTCCCTGTACAGATTGGCATGAACACTGGAGGCAGCATTTGAGCGTAATATTGACTAATTATTTAACCATGAGTGGCAGCTTTGAACATTGTGTTCTTTTTGCTTCGCTTCCCGCATTTACTGTGAATCCTAATTACGAAGGGAACAAGTATTCCTTCTCAGGTCGCTGAAAACACAGCAGCCAGCTTTGGGAGAGTGCATGGGATGCAAAGTGGAGGCAGCCGTGAACTCTGCATCAGCTACTTCTCGTACTAGAGCTAGTACTATGTGCTAGCACTAGTACTCACTGAGCAGAGAGAGCAGGTGTTGGCAGGGATCTGCTCTGAAAATTCAAAAGCTGCTGATAAGAGAAAAAATAGATAATGGACTAAAAGTGCATCATTTGAAATGTGCCGTTTAGATATTAGCAACATGATTTTCCCCCCACACTCCCATTTCAGAAGGCTTGGCTTTTTAATGATTCTTTTTGTGATGTTAACAAGAGGTGTCCCCAGTTGGATGCTTTTCAGTAGAGGTCATGTGCATCAAGAGATCTGACCCCTAAAAGAGGAATGTAAGCTTCTGGCGTTAACTTTGTGGAAATAGCTCTGCCACAGAAGGAAACTTATCTGTATTTAAAGAAATATGCATGTACAGCAAACAGCTGAATTCCTTGAATGAGAAGAGACAACTGACAGTTGCTTGAGAAGGCAGGTTATCTTATTCTTTCCCTTGCTGCTGTTTTTTGGTCTCTTAACCTATGAGTTGGGAAATAAGACTTCAGCTCCCAAAGAACTGAGAAAATAAACATGGCAGTAAGGTGGGAATTAATGTTTAGTGCTGTACTGAAATTTGTGACACCCTGAGCAATTAGACAAATACCTAATAGGAAAATTGATCCTATTTATTCTGAGGCCTCTACAGAAAAGGATTGTCTCTTCAAGTTTGTTTGTGTACAGTCAAGTCAGACCCATGACATGGGACCTCAGTGGAGATTGTGGCCTCTGGGACACACTGGAATAACTTCTGTAAATGCTGAGTTAGGCTTGAAGTCTCAGCTTTGAATTGAAAACTATGCGAATGACATGGCCTTATGCCTTGGCTCTATCCCTTGGAGAAAGCCTGTCTTCAGGGCTTTCAGAAATTGTAGGATTTTTTGGGTGCAGAGAACATGGTTTTAGCTCAGCCCAGAGATCAGCTGTGACTCTTTAGTCTGTGTGTCCTCTCTGGCTGCGTGCACATTGCTGGGCTCTTCAAGGACACCCGTCTGCTGCAGCTCCTTGTGCAGCTGCCAACTCAGCCTCTCTATGGCTTGTTGGGTTTCTCCTCCATAAGCAAAAAGTCACTTGGAAGACTTGGCCCTCGGGCTCATTCAGAGTTGTGGGAGGCAGCTGGAAGATAGTGAGAGCCTCAGTGGTGGAACAAGGTGTGCTGGATTGCTATCCATGCTCCAGCTCCCCTCAGCAAGCCTGCCTGCACACACCCCTGCTTTTGTGGCAGATTGGCACAGGAGCTGTGGCAGGCTAAGGACACCACTGGCTAAAAGATCACATTGCTACTGCCTTAAGGTGCATTCTTGGAGGCGGGAGTCATGTGCAGTGTAAATATATCCTCTTACTCTTTCATCTGGGGTCAGATGATGCCAGGCTATTATATTAAATGCTCTGTTGCAGTACGTACTCTATGGATGACTTTGCGAATGATGCTTTTTTCCACAATAAATTAGTTGGAAATCCCCTACTGCTAGACCAGGGTGTTAATACCAGTCACAACCCTTTGTTTCCATTAAGCTTGATTAAGTTAGCTATGGTTGCTACTTGCTGATTTTCCTCTGTGAGAAACCTGGTGCCTGTCTTTCCTGGAAGTGCCCAGTGGATGATTTTAACTACAGAGGTTATTGAGATATGCTAAGACCAAGATGTCAAGTTTGACCTTGAGCATTTGTCTCTGTGTTATCGGAAAATTTATTTGTATGTAAAATGATTGCCAAAAGCTCATTAGATAACTTGATGTCCTCTGTTCCTTTCTATTCCCAAAGTCTGCTGCAGGACTCTGATTCCAAATGCACTTTTAATAAACTTGAAAATGCATTGTTTGTTTTAATTTAAGGTACCATTTCTGCAAACACAGAGTTGTACCACTTTCTTTTTGCACTTGATATTGAGTTGGTTGTGAATATTAATTAAGGGCCATTAGCAGAGCAAGTGCAGAGCAGTGCAAAATGTGACTGGGCACATGTGCTGTACTGCAGTCTGCAGTGTTCTGTGTTGTACCATTTTGATGAGATTTGAAAAATTGCAAGTGAAAACGTACTCTTCCTTTATTAGTCACTATTATTAGAAACATATGGCTTGAACTGAAGAATAAGTGTGCCTGACATATATCAACCTAGCATGTGTCTGCACGTAAATATAATTTTTGAAATGTAGATTAAAGGGGAAATGAAGGTGGGATAGTAGCATTCACACAATTTCTGTAGGAGATGCTGGCATTATTTCTCATTTTTAAGGTCCAGGATCTCTGGAGGATGACACAGAGGTGCAAGCCAATTTATCTGTAGGAATGCTGATATACAGACATGCATTTGAATTCAGCTTTTTTTATTTCCTCATAAAATGGAACTCACCCTTGTTTGTGGAGAGGATGACACGTGGTACATAACACGACTCCATGGAAGATATTTGCCCATTAGTGTGCTGCTGCTATGCTGCTGAGCGAAGTTCAAGATGAGACCTTGACCATCCTCGCCTGGCTTATCATGAGATAAGAGATCGTGCTGTTACACTGTGTAAGAGGCTCTGTTCTTAGGAAGAAACATAAATCCTCCTATCTCAAAGCAGTCTAATTACAAGTTCCCTGGAGTGAAGGAGAAATTGGTCTTTTGACGTAACATTTAGTATTTTATTGTTTTACATTTCTTGAACTTTTTTACCCCTTCATGATCAGGTGATGGTTCTTCTCGAAGATGCAACCCTGCCATAGATAGAAATTGCAGCTCTGGGCTGCCCTGGTGATCATGTGAGTTTCCCCTTGTCCAAAAGGTGTTATGAGTACAAGCATTGTGGACACCCAAGATTTGTGGTGTACTGTTACTAGGAAAATGAAATGCTTCTTCCTCTGTCTCCAGAATTAATGTGTCTAATAGGTCAAGCATGTGCTTTATTTTATTCCTTCTTGGAATAAAGGGGTTTATTAAGCAATTTCTCAAAATCACTTGCAAATCTTTTCTCTCTTGTTATTTCTTAGTTACACAGGTTTGTTAGGTGTCTCCTCTCTGCTGCTTTTAGGGTTTAATTAAGTCCCTGTTGGTATTGAAGGACATCTGTCCAGGCCTGCAGCCTCAGTATGTGAGTACAAGTCTGGGGGCTGCTCTGCTGTCCCACTATCTCCTTGTGCAGACAGGGATTCCAAGCAGCATCCTGGGGTGAATGACATTCTGCTTCCTATTGGCATATTTCACCCAGCTGCCATCCCAGGAGAGCCTCATTGATCCAACAGCAGCCACCACCAGCCTAGCATCAACGAGTAGCTAAAAATAATGCAGGGTGGAAAAAAACACCTAACATCTAAATATAAATCTCTAATGCCTCAGTAGGGAGCATTGCATTTCCTAATCATTCAGTCAAATTGTTTAAAGATTGATTAATACTGGAAAGCCTTATGTTTCCACCTTGGTCACTGGTGTCTCCTTCTCCCAGCTTTTTTTTTAAGAAGGCAGAAATTTATTTTCCCTTCCCTCCTGCTTCTCTGATTGCTCTTCCTTTGCTTGTGTGCCCTTTTCCATAAGCCCTGCTGGCCACTGGAGCAGTGGAAGCACCATGCAGTGCCCAGCCACATTTGCAGAGCTGTGCTGGCTCCTGCAGCCACCTCCCAAAGAGCAGCATGTTAGGGGAAGTGAAGGGGTACAGGGGACACAGTGTGACACTCAGGGCACCAGCTTTGCCATCTGCAAGCTGACACAGCTCCCACAAACTCAGCTTGTTGAGTTGTGCCACCTGGGCTTGCCACCTACCCTTAACCGTAGCACAGGTGGAATGAAATAACACAGACACGGAGAAAATGGTGAGAATGGATTTTTTTCCCCAACCCGTCAGCTGGCTGCCTTTGAAAATCAAAGGCTAGAGCGATTTCTTTCCTCGGGAACACATGCCATGCAATCGTGCTCCATTGTTGCTGGCAGATTTGTTTTTGCACACTTCAGACAGGAAGAGCAGCACTCTCGGGGTGAAGGCACCGGCACAGCTCGAGCGAGATGGGAAGAGGGGAAAGAGCGGGTGAGCGGCGGGGAAATCTGCGGCGGCTTTGCCACGTTCCCTAGCAACCCACGCCCCCAGAACCGCTTCCAGTGGCTCCTCTTCATCAGTGCAGCTGCATGGGATGTGCGAGCCTCACCGTGGTCTGACTGGCGCTATTTTGGGTGTAAAACATGAAGCGTGTGATTGCAGCGCTGTCCTGGGCATAAGGGCTTTGGATTGCTCTCTTGCACAGATGGGAGCAATTCACAAGGAACGTTGGGAAAGTGACTTTCTGTTCTTGCTTGAATGTTGTCTGGTACCAGCTAGTAAATACTGTCTTGTGGCATAAAGACTTTGCAATGAGTAGATTCGATAGCTCCCCTACCATTTGTTTTCCCCAGAAGGTGGTATTGCAGGGAGAGCTGGCATCGATGTTTCTGGAGTAACTTCTTTCCTTCAATCCACGGCAGACACACGTGGGTTTTTGCACAACAGACACGTGGAGAGCTCTGCAGTCAGGGCATCTATGATGATTTCCTGAATGCTTTTTGCCTGCCATTTCCATGCTCCTGGCCAGACTCACTGCATCCTGTCTAGCTCCTGGGAGGTTTTAATAGGGATTCAGCATCGACTGCCAGATAGGCATTCCTGAGGACTAGGACAAAAGAAGCCGGCTGTTTGTCTAACACAAATATTTACTGCCCATACTGTGGGTGCTCTGAATGTGCTGCCTCTTGCACCTGGAGTCAGAACTGGAGATGCAGCATTTTGGAGATGGTGAAAGCAGGACAGGGCCTGCTTAGGACTCAGCTTCTTTGTCTTACCATTGCTGAACAAACTCCTTGATTTAGTGTTTGGAACAAAATCACCAAGTAACTTAACACTGCATATGAGCTTCCTTTCCTGTAAGCAGCTTCAGCCCTGAAGATGATCCATAGGGCTTTCAGCTGGCTTTGCTCAACTCCGTTGCAGAATATGTCACAACTGCTATCACAATCACAGAAGCATAAACAGTAAAGCCGGAACAGACTTGAAGATCTGTCTGCTGCTCAGAGACAGGATCAACTCTGCCTAAGCTATTCTTCACAAATATTTGTTTGGTCCTACTCTGAAAAGCCTCAGTGATGGAAATCACAGACTCTCCCCAGGCAATCCCTTCCAGCACTTTGCTGGCCTCACTTTCTCATCCTCTGTTGCAAACCCTCTAAAGTGTGTGAGTGATTTTCAGATGAGGGTCCTACACAGGGAGGGGGCCTGAGTCCCTTCTTTAATAGTGTAAAACTAATGCAGAAGGGCAGAAAGGGAGCATGAAGAGAATACATAGTATTGAGAGAGAGAAGAGGAAGGAGTCTGTAAAGTGCTTGTTGTTCTCAACTGTTTTTCTAGACAAGCTATTGAAATTTGCATGATTCTTATGAACAAGTGTAGATGAGGAAGGAGGTGGAGGGGGCGTGCTTGCTCTGAAGGTCCTCTGGAAGAGGGAGCCAGGTCCTCAAAAGGAGCCAGGAGAGAGGAAGCCCTGAAAAACATGTGTAGCTTGATCTGGGAGTTGTTAACAGGAGCCCATGAAAGCCAGACTGACACGCCACACAGATAGGGACAAAGACTTTTAAATTTATTTTTTTTTTAAGTAAGCCCTGCAGTGTCACCTGCAAGGAAGCTGGTGTCAATCACCCATATCCTCAGAGAGTGGGGTCTTTGTCTGCGGTGTTCACTCTTGGTCTGGCAGTCTGTAAGCCAGTTTTCTATCTGTGTCATATTTTCTGTGAGAGACAAATGCAGCTGAGGGCTCAGGGGGCTGGAGTTCGTCTGGACTGGGTTTGGACAGCCTTGTTGACTCAAATAGTTCCTCTCAACCAGCCAATGTACACCTGAGTATATAGCTCTCTTTGGCATGTTGAGCTAGATTCTCCACTGCTGTGTAAATCAGCGAGTTCCCTGGAGCGACTCTGATTTGCACCATCTGAATGTCTAGCCCATCCTTTTCAAATAAATTCAGTAAAATTATATATATACACCTTTGTTTTTCCCCTTCAGCCTTGGCTCAGTCAACCTGCGAGCTGCTCAGTCATTAAAACACAGGAGGTTGCTGCTGTTGTGGCTGAACAGGACACGAACGTGGTTCATGGACAAAGTGATCTTTCCAATACATCAAAATGGTCCAGGCACAGTGTTGTGTCCAGCCACAGCCCCCAGCCTCCTCAGCTCTAATTGCATATGCCACCACCTCTGCCAGTTCACTCCATTCTCCACAAAGTACTGCTCGAGCAATTAGTGAGATAAGCCTGTCCCTAGCCCAGGATGGATGTGGACAGCCTTCTCAGCTGCATCTCTGTACATGGAGGAATGTTTTGACAACTAAACATGGATCTTGTTGAGCTGTCAGTTCGACTAACTCTCCCAAGGTCTCATTTATTGAGCCATCAGGTTCTTCTTGACCTCCTCAGAGTGAGTCCCAGCCTCACACAAAAGATGGCACAGAAATACAACTAGAGCATGGCCTTCTGAGCAGGGTGAGTTCCTTCAAGCATTTGATGCCTTGAGCAGTGTAGATCATTAGGTCTGTATGTCAGTACAGTGACTGTGCCCTCAGGATGGCAGCAGCCTTAGAGGCTGCAGCTGGAGGAGTTAGATTCCCTTCCTTAGCGTACAGCCTGGTTTGGCTGCCAAGATCCTGGGGCTTTTTGAGTGGCTGATGGGAAGGCAGAGGATGAGGAAAAGGAGTAGAAAAGCTCTGAATCTAAGGAATCCCATATTTCCTTCTGGCTCCAGAGCCAGGCGGATTCCTTCTCCTTGCCCTTTATTCTATAGCACACAGCACAATCCCCTATGCATTTACTATCTTAACCATCATGGCCATAAAAGTAGTTTTCCATTTGCCTGGAAAACATGCCTGTGACAAATGTGGGACCACAGACTGCATGAGGCAGAGGAAGTGGAAAGGAGGATCCTGTGACACTGAAACCCTATATAGCACTTCCATGAGGGAATCAAAAGTGACACTAAGGGTATAGTGCTCTGCCCTGGGTGCGTATTGTCTCATCAAACACACACACACACACACACACACACATGTATGTGCTTCTGGAAGCATCCGACCAATCCCACAGACTGAAACTGCTGGGTTTTGTTAGCACTGGATATTTCCTGTACAAAGACACACACACAGTAAAATCAGCTGACACTGATGCCTCTCCTCTGGTGTTGCTTTCCTGCTTGCTCCCTGCTCTGAGGGTGCTATTAGTCCATCCTTCTCTTTCATACAGCTTCTTTGCACTTTGTCTTCCCTAAGCGGCTCTCCCTGTGGTGGGTGTTTATCTGCATGTGCCCTCTCTACATGGACTCCTGCCAGCTCTGGAAGCTCCTAGCCAGGCTGCACTTTCTTCTCCTCCTCTCTGCCTCATCCCATCCTGCCCTTTGATGCTGGGCTCTGGCTCAAATCACTTACTTCATGCTGCCTTCTGAGTGGTTTTCCCCTCTTCCTACCAGGACTTCTCTCTTGCCTTTGTAGTTCTGCCTTTTTTAATTGCTGTATTTGTGTTGCTAAATGCTGATTTTCTCTTTCCTCTGCATCCCTCCTCATGTTGCCAGAGCCCTCATTCCAGATCTGATCTCTCTGCTCCTGTGGCTCTTCTCCTCCATGGGCCATCTCCTACCCTCTGCACAGCAGGATTCATAGGATCCACAACAGGAATAGAACAGCAAACTTACTCCTGTTCCAGCAGGTTGCAAGGAAAAGGTTAGACCCTTTGAATATTGAATAGCCATGATGAAACTTCCTGCAGCATTTTTTGATAGCCCATAATCTCTGCTTCTTTGCCTCCTTGCCACAGTTTGGCCACCAAACCGTGGGTCTTCAACCTGTGGTTCTCTCTGAGGAAGAATCATTCCCCTTCTCTTGCTGCCCATTTCTCAGCTCCCCTCCTTTGTGATTGTGGGAAATTCCTGAGCAGGGACAGTTTTTCAAGGGAGTCTTAGAGCTTTTATTTGAGTAATACTTTACTGCCCTGGACTCTATTACAGGAGAATTATGACTTTGTTGAGAAATTTCTACTGCTGTGAGCCAAATGAGAGATCATTTTTGTAAGTACATTGGGTGAAATAAATTATAGTCTAGATGACGGGCATTTACCCTGGCCTTTTTTCCTCCAAGTGCAGTATAGAATTTGGCACTGCTTTGTTCTGAAAATATTATTTCTGATTATCCTGAGGTAATTGATAGTGAAACATGTACAAGTCTCTTTTAAAGCAGCAGTGCTTAGGCTATCAAGATGACACACACTCGAGGCTGCAGCCCTCCATTCTTTCCTCCTCCTTTTCTTGGATAATACTCCCTCTGCTCCTGATGGCACTGTTCAATTTCACCACCTCTCTCCTTACTGCCAGTGTGTCCTGTCCCCTGCCTGATGTTGGTCAGCATCACAGTAGCACCTGCAAGTGCAGGTAATGCCTTGTGGGTGCAACAGTGCCGTGAGCTGGCTGCCAAACCCTTCCCCAGACTCTCATGTCAGCGAGCAGCATCAGATCAGTGAGCAAACTGCCTGCTTTTGTTGGGGACCTCCATGTAACAGAAAGTGAAGGGTTCTCTACTTTATAATCACCAGTGATGGCCAACTGCAGCCTGGTAATTCTGTGAAGAGGCTGTTGTCCTTGCTTGGGCTGCAGATAGAGGGGCCAGGGCTGGCTGGAAGCAGTGTGGTCTGCTCAACGCTGACGGGCCAGGTGATTGCTCCTCATGAATTAAATAATGTGTTTGCAAATGGTACTTGACGTGATGTTAGATGACTGAGCTGAGATCCAGGCGACCTACAGATACCTGCAGAGGGCTCTTCATGAGGAGAATTAGTTGTTTTAAATGCAGTAAAGCTTCAGTCTCTTAAAGGTCAATAAAGCAATTCAGCAACAAAATGATCCATATAGATGGTATAAAATGTAGAGATGTTTTAATTGAGGTAGAGATGAGGTAAATTCTGATCTTTACTGCTTAAATATTGTCTTGAGCTGTGTTAGTATCCCTTAAATAATCTTCTCTGCAATCTTTCACCACAAGATCTGGAGGTGCAAGCAAATGAGGTCTCCCTGTGACTTTGATGAGTAGCGATCTTCTCATTATTATTTGCAAGTTCTCTTTTCTCTTGCATCACTGGGAAAGGTGTCACTTTGAAATTTTTTTGTCACTGTTGAAGCACACCTTGGCTGAGAGGTGAGCATAAGAAGATGGCCTGAGCAGAATCCAGATGTGTAGACTGTCTCTTAAATTTCTGCCTCCTTTTCCCTGATTCAGTTACTTGAGAAACTCAAAGTCCAATGAAGGATCATACTCAGTTCTTATACTCTCTGAGGTGTTTGGAGCTCCCTATCTTCTTTCCAAAGGAACTTGTGCTCATTTTGTTAAAAGGGGTTGGCACCCTCCAGTAGCCTCTTCAAGAAACATGGCCCGTGCAGAGTTAAAAGAAAAACAGGAAAGCTCTTAGAATGAAAGCAGCTACACATAAGGAAAAGAAAACAGGTGATTCTGGGATTGGAACATGAGTAAAATGGAGAAATCTCGATTTGTGAAACAAGGAAGAAGCTTCTGAGTCCAGCAGGAATATAATTTTCTTTTGCCACGCTATGGTTTCCTGAAATATTATTCTTATCACTTTTATTTATACAAGACCACTGAGGGCATGATTGGAGACCAGTGTTTGTTTTGAAGATGTTATAATCTTAAAAGACAAAATGTGGGCACATGTGAGTGAAAGGCGGTGCAATTTTGGCTAGTAAAGGTAATTCATAATAGTCATGATTTGTACTCTTGGCTCTTTTCATTCAAGGATCTCGAAGCATTTTGTAATGAAGAGTTCATTGAGCCTCTCAAACTCTCTTGAGACAGCCAAGCATTATGAACACCATTTATAACAGCAGGGTGCAGGATCAGACTGGTTAAGAATATTGCTGAGAATAAAGCTCAGGAATCCTACTCTCCAATGCTATGGATGTTGAACCAGGCTTCAGTCTGAGAAGCTTTTTTTTTTAGCTGTAATTTATATATATAATCTTTTAATGTTAAGCAATATGTGTAGTCTTCATTTAAGTCATTGGTGTCCTGGGAAGTGTAATGGCCCATGTCACAGTTGACTAAAAGTGAGAATACAAATAGTGGGTTAAACACACTTGGTTAACCATTTGTTTGCTGTTATAGTTTTCACATGAAAAAACCTTATATTAAAACCTGTCTTGGTGATGGAAAGTGATGTGATTTTAGGTTTCTTTGTGTATTAAAACAGAAACACAATTTGCATATTTTAAGTATCTTTTCTAGCCTATTCAGGCTTCTGGCAAGTAAGCTATATTTAAACTGTTAATACAGTATGAATACAAGTTTCACATGCAAAATTAGTACCATTAAAGTGGTGAGATTTGTTTTTCTTTTGAAACAAGCAATGCCCCGACACTTCTGTTTTTGTTACCTGCTAAGGCCGGGCAGCTGGGGCCGCCTTTTTTTCTCTGGGTGCTGAACCACAGGGCAGGTGGTGCTGGGGATGAATGGTGGTGGAGGAGTGCTGGGGAGTGCTGGGAATGCTGGGGAGTGCTGGGAATGCTGGGGAGTGTGGGCCCGATATTTCTGAGCCTGAGAATTGTTAGCTCTTCCCAATGGAAACTTTTCAACAGTTTTGCTTTTCCCAAACAACTATGTGTAAATAACTACCTTTTTCCCATAACATTTCCAAGTAAACAATATTCCTTTCCCATAACAGCCTCTCTGCCAGGTGTTGTTTGCTATTTCTGTTACTTAACCAATGGAGAGAGGTGTCAATCCTATGGACCAATAATGTGCTTTTTTTAGTGCAGCGTGTTATAAAAAGGCTGGATGAATTGTAAATAAAGCCTTCTGATTCTCTTCTGCCTGCTGACTGGAGCCAGGCATCTTTATTTTGTGTCCTACTGTGACAGGGGAGTGCTGGGCACGCCCTGGGTGCTGCTCCCTGGACACTGTGCCGGACGCGTCCATGAGCCCGGCACGCCGTGTCACCCATCAGTCTCTGTGGAAATGGTTCAGCCCTGCCTTTCTGAAGGGCTTTACTCTTAAGAAAGGGCAAAACTCAATTATTTCCTTGGATTTTTAAGGGTGCTTCTGGAAGGGAAGGCTTTGGAAGGAAGGTGCTTCCTTGTGGCCATGGACCATCTGGGCGAGTTGAGCACTGTGTCAGCAAACATCTCTTTTTATCAGTATGAATATTGAAGCATTCCCGTTTTTATTAAGTTTGCCTCTTTGCTTGTCCTATCAGATGGAAATATGGCTTGGTTTGTGGTGAGACTGTGAGCCCTTGGAGTGCCAATCACTGCCACTGGAGCCCTCCACAGCTTGATGTCTTTCAGTAGTGCCACCTTAGACTGGCACAAGGGAACCCCATACAGGTTTTGAGACTCATCACCTGCTCAAGAAAGGAGTCCTGGATGTACTGTGCACCCTAGGATCTATAGCCAAGATGTCAAGAAGTGAATTCCAACTCTTGTACAGCAGTTTTCTGTGCAGCTCAGGATCAAGGCTGTGAGACTCTTAATCTCCTATGGAAGCTTATGGCTCCTACTCTGAAATTCAGATTTTGACCTGTTGATAGCAGTAAATATAATGCTTAATTAATTAGTGCTTTGAAGGCAATCCTGGAAGCCCACAGTATTATGATGGAAGAGGAGGGGAGTTGATAAGCACCCTGTAGGGTCTTTACTGCTGGTGATGATCCATGGGAGTAAGAGAGTGCTTGACTGAGCCCAGAGACATGTGGCAAGGCAAGCAGCTTAGAGGAGAATAAAGCCTTTGATCTTGAAACAAATAGATGAGTAAGCATAGGACCTCCTGATGTAATTTTGTGGAGAAGACTGAGCTCTTCCAGCCAAAAACATACAGCTAAAATGATACAGTCTCTTTATTTGTATATTGGTGTAATAATGGTGTTTCAATGTCTTTCTCAGTAGTACCGTCCAGCTGTTCCTTGAGTTCTTGGCTTTTTTTAAAAGTGCCTAAAATGTCTGTTACCAAAATAAGTGGGGTTAATGGAAAAACACAAAACAAAACAGCCTGCTCCCCTTTTCACATGAGATAAGCCTTGACAAGTAAAGCATATTTGTGTAATGATAGGGCCAAGAGGCCCCAGGGAAGATCAGGCACTGCTGCATTTGTTTCTGTATATACATTTAAGCACCATTGGGACATTAAAATGTAGTATTTTTTATGTGAAATATAGCTCAAATCTGCTGTTTCCTGAGATAACACTTTAAAAATTTATTATTTGGAGAACCAGCCACTGCTTTGTATTTTATAATGAGAAATGGTCAGTGTTGCTCCATAAAAATCTCGCACATCTGCTGTTAACCCTGAATGTATAAACAGTCCATAGTGTCCAGCAGAAGCAAGGACTTGCCAGAATAGCCATGGAAGGTGTCATTTAATACAGTCATGCTCAGTGCAGAAGCCAGAAGCAGATGGTTGTGTTTACAGAGTATCCAGTTTTTATAATACCTAGAAAAAATAACCAGCCCTTCCAGATTCAAAACATTGGTGAGAATATGAAGAATAGGAAGAAAAGCTACTTAGTCTGTTTACATATAATAGCATAAAACAATCCAGGGACAAAACAGTCATGTTCATTTGTTACTATGCTTGATGTTTAATAAAATGCTCTGTCTCTGCAGTCACTTGTATCACAGAAGCTTGAACAGCTCTGCAGCACTGATTAATTAAGACAGAAATATTGTTAAGCCCATTTTACAGAGTAATTAGGGTGCATGTATGGTGAGCCTGTTGAAATCAGTATCAGTGTACAAAGACCAAGATTTTGGGTTCATGACTGTAAGCTAAAAGCTCTGCTCTGGTGAGTCAAAATAGGTATCTGTATGAGCAGCCTGATTTTCAGAAGTCCAGGAAAGTTCTCAATTCTATAGTCATTTTGCATTCTGGCTCTGCTGTCTTTTAAAACTATCAACAAAATACCTCCCCTTCCTACCTGTCTCCATCCCAGTTTCGCAGTGTAAAAAAAAGAGACAATTGTGCAAAATTGCAGGCTGTGAAGTTAAAACAGAGGAAAATACTTTTATTGTTATTATTACTCAAATTCTGTGTAGCTTAATGCCACAAGAGATCACCGAAACTAAGAGCTTAGCAGGATTAGGACAGGCAATGTGCATGGATAGCTAAGTGAGGATGCAGTTGCAATAATGAAGTTTAAAAATAAAGAAATATATCCTCTAGAGCTTTGAAGCAGTTACAAAACTGTCCTATTTCAAAGCCAGGCAGTGTTAAACAAATGAGGGCTCTGCTGGCAGAACTGCACGTTCTGGATTGCAGGTTTGCTGTGGGGGAACCAGTGGCCTGCTCCACTCTGGCATGTCCCAGAAGAGCCCTCTCTCCTGGTAGCCCAACACGTGTGATTTTGGTCTTCTGGTGTGGGCTGGAGGGCACTGGCTGTCAGTGGGTATCTCCTCATCCAGGGCAGCTTCTTCAGAGAATCTTGATGAGCTATCCTCTGACCAGGAGTAAACCCAGGAATGTGCATGCTGCACGGATTCCAGGCAGAATCCTCTTTTCAGGAATCTTTATGTACTCTGGCAGCTGTAACCTTTCACTAGAAAAATAAATCAAGAATTAAAATATTTTTTCTAGTGCATCTCTTCTGTAAGACTTGGCCTTAAATTTAGACTGAATTACAGCTGTAGGCAGTCTTGATACTTCCTTGGGAGCACAACTCATGAGAGATGTGGCATTTTGTTGGATTTCTTGCTCTGAAAGTTTGCGATTGTTTTGGACAGTCAATAACTTTTTAAAAAATGTGGACTTTGTTAAACCATTGAACAAAAAATTACACGGCAATACTTTTTAGCTGATGATTAGTTTTGGTGAGTGAAGTGAAAGGACTAACTTTGTGCAGTTGAAGCAGGAGGAAAAAAATGAAGAGAAAGTAACTATCAGTGAAAGATGTTTCTGGCTGCCTTTCAATTCCAAATTCAGCTAATTCTACCTTCTGAAAAGAATATAATTTCCACGTTTCTGTAACTGGGAACATGTAATTGAGGTTATTTTCTCCCAGAGAGAAGAAGCTTCTTCTACAATGTTTGCAAATGGACAAGAAATATGACCACATAGAGTGTGTTCTGAATGATGGTGCATTCATCACAGCATCATCTTCAGATGTCTTTGCAGATTTTGCACTGCAGTTTTTACCCATATGGGTAAATATTTATATGGGGATGGGGAAGGTTCTTGTTGGCAAATGCACCACACTGACTGCAGAGCTGCCTTTTGTGGGCAGCCCTTACATCTGAGACAGGTCTGGAGTAGAAAAACATGTGCCAGGGAAGCACTGAAACAAGCATCAGCTTCGTGTACCAAAATAATTTTGCAGTGATTCCACATGACTGCTTCTTTTGACCTGGCTTTTCAGGAACTGAACTTTAATAAGGAAGATGAGCCAGATGTTGTTGCAGCATTTTGATAGTGGCACAAGCAATTAGCTCACTTCCTTTGTAGCATGAAGATGCTTTCTGCTACAGGGCTTAACCCTGGAAGTGCTGTTTCTTTCCTAAACATCCCAACTAAGTATGCAGGACAATGTTTATTTAGGAATGCTTTTGCATCTGCACATGGTACTGCAATCCTGTTCTCTTCCTGAGCTTGCTCCTGCAATCTTCTCTTCCCTGAATTTGCTCAGTGTTTGATGACAGTAGCAAAAAGGAGGCACTCAGGTGCCTGTGCTTCCAAAGCATAGTTCTTCCTGCCAGCTTTTTGCTCTTTTCCATTTTCATAGGTCAGTTTATCATCCCTGATACTTTTGTGGTTAGCCAGACAGAGTGGTGCTCTGGGTCTGCAATTCAGTGCAGTCCCTTTCTTTGAGCTGTGTCTAGCTAAGGAAGGGGATATTTGTGTGCATTGAGGAGAAAAGCGTGCATGAAGTTAGCTGATAAATCAGACAGCAACTTGAATTTCTAGACTGCCTTGATTATTGTACGGATCAGGAGAAAATAGAGGAAATTTAATATAAACAACAACACCACAACTCTGTTTTGTAAGGAAAGCCAGAGTTATATTTTTACCCTGACCTAACAAAGGAGGAGGAAGGAAACTGTTTTGCTGAAACAAGCATTTTATATTGGACTAAGGATACACTTTCCTCTCTATGTTTGTGTGTGTGTGTGTCCCAGCAAACAGTGCGTTCATATGCATGAAATGATTTTTCTGGAGTCACGTAGTCAGCATGTACCATGGGAGGAGGAAAAAGATGTGCCTCTCACTACTTAAATGCTGGTCAAAAAGGCATAGCATTTTAGTCAAAATAAGTTAAAGTGTCTCATAACATTGTGGTTGGTATTTGTTATTTCTGCTGACATTGGGTACTGGATAAGAAATCTGCCTGGTTTGGAAAACTGCAATGTAGATAAAATACAAGAGCAGCCTATTTGTTGTGTGTATGAGGCAGTGTGGCCTCCAAAACCAGAGAGAATTAGACAAAACTGAAAATCTGCAGATTTTGGTCTTTCATTTTAGAGGGCCTAGTCCAAACCCTTATGAATTAGTTATGGAGGGCTCCCCAGTCAGGAGGTGTGGGAAGCCAGCATGGAAAAGAGGGAGAGGCTTCACCCACCTCCTGCCAAAGCCTGGCTGTGGTGGCCTGCAGGTGCAGTGGCTTTGGGTTGCAGTGTTCAGTGTAGGTCTGCAGTGCCAGGTACAGCCCCAGTGGGCTGTGTGGGAGGCTGGAAAGTGTAGGGCTCCCAGCAGCCTGGATTCTGGATTTGCCTTTCTGTAGAGCCCATGTGTGATGCTGGGCAGATCGCTTCAGCTCCATGTATCTCACTGCCCTGTTCTGTGAACAGACTGTGGCTTGTGCCTTCTGTTTTGGTCCATTTATACTACAGGGCCCGGGGGTAAAGGCAGTGTTGCAGATGATGTGTGGACAGAGCCCAGCAGGAGAGGCTGGTGATGACTAATGGGAAGTACAGGGATGGGGGCCAAAATCAGCCTCAGACCATGCTGTCTTCTCCATGCAAAGTCTAGGAAAGGAGTCTCTGTTGATGGAATGTCAGTGGTCATTCTTTTCTGCATAGAAACTGAAATAGGTACAATAACTGGAATAGAACCTTGAGAAGCTCAGTTGCCAGATTGATTTCTCAAGCTAATAATCCTTGGCTAAACTTGCTGTGTTAAAATACACGTTCAGGCAAGATTCGTTGGTTCTTAGGAACAAGAGAGCAAAGGGGAAAAACAGGTTGTTCCAAGATTAAGTGTCTTACATTTGATACCTTTAACTGACTTATTAATAACCTTTTTTTTTTTTAATGATTATGCTATATATTATTTCTAATTAAGTAGTTGTAGACTAGCCTTTCTAGAAAAAGCAACAAAGCTCTGGCCAAGGAAGTCTGGGTGTTCTGGGTCAAATACCTGCTTCTAGAACTTCTAGTCATATGAATGGTGTTATCCACACCAAAATTATGTATCCCACAGGGATGACTTAGAAGGCAAATGTAGGTGCACTGTACTGCCTGCATCCTCATGTGAAAAAGTAAGTTGTGGTAACCCAAACACATCAGCATGGTTGCATTTGTACAAAAAAAGTTTAGTGCTCTGTATGTGGACATTCAGCATTTCCAGATGCTCAACAGCTTCCTCAGGACAACTGCTAGGCAACTAGAATTCCTGGAGAAATGCACAAAATCCTTAAATGTTCAGAAAAATATTCATAAGCAAAAAACCCCCAAAACATCTTTGTTAGGTCCAATCTATGTTCTCAGTCAGGGTGGCTGAATGTGTGGCAAACAGACCTTGCACAGCCCTTCAGGGATGTTCATCCAGCCTGGGGCTTGTTCCAGGCACACTCTTTTTCCCTAGGGGACCATGCCACCCCTCTCCCTTGTGAACTGCTGCTGCTCTGCTACAGAGTGGGTTTTGGGTAGGCAGTGGGAGCAGCTACTGCACTGTGTGTGTGCAAAGCAAATCCAACCCTTCCAGAGATCACAGGAACCTGTTGAGGCCAACAAGTGAGGGTACAGCTTAGCATGGACCCTAGAAAAGTAAGTAGGGTGGGGTCAGGAACATGCAGATGTTTGAGTTTTGGAGTGGGTGATTGAAATTGTGTCACAAAGTGCTGTTCTGGGACCTTCTCTACGTTGATGTCTCATTTGAAATCTCCTTCTTCCCTGAAAGAAAAAAGCATGGAAGCATATAGTTAATTGTCTTGAAGTGCAGTGCTTTAATGCTGCTGTTCTCTGCTGAACATCACTGGCTCAATAAAGATTCATGATGTCAGATGTAGTTCCTAGAAGTGGTCAGTGTATTGTTTCTCCGGTGATTTCACATTTTCTTGCCATTTAAGTAGTTATGGAGCATGAAGAAATATTACCTTGTTTCATATCAAAGGTCCAATCCTTGATGTAAGGAAGCAATTAATCAATGAAATAATTTGCTTTACTGAAATGATGTGTTTTATAAATAAGTTTGTTTTCATAAGCAAGTCTTTCAAGGAAACAGTGCACACAAGGAGAGCCGGTGTCAGCAATTTTTGGTCCTGAAATGACCGAGTTTCTCCTTATGGACACCAAACTTAGCTTCTTCTAAGAAACTTCTAGGCACAGGACTATTTCTGTGCTTCTCAAAATATGCCATTCTTTTGGTGTTTTCCAGGGAGAAAACTCACTGAGACAGGCTGAAAATACTATATGCAGCTGTTAACTTATGAAGGCAAAGAGGTCTCAGTTTCTACCCATGTATTAAAACCTTTGTATCTCTAGTACTAAAAATCTATGCACCAGCTCTTGATCTCACTAATGTTAGCAGCAGGATTTGTGTCAAAACAAACAAGAAGAGAACATAACTAGCAGCTTGGGATTCTCTCTCATTGTCCATATACTCTACCACTGTAGAATTACCTTTTATGTTGTGTTTTTAAGTGGTGGAAACTTTTACCAAGTCCAAACTTAAATGCGTCCAAAGCCTTTTTCAGTTTTGGAGAACGTTTGTGTCAAGTTATTCTTGGAATAATCTTCTGCTTTATTTATTATTATGTGCTACCCAGTAGATATCTAATTATGAGGCACAGGATACTTTCCATTCTAGGAAGATATAATAGTACTTCAGTGGATATTCTTCACAGTCCATTTTCATCACATTAAATAAGGTGTTTACTTGCTTGAATCCCTTGGGTCTTAAAAAAAAAAGTAAGTTCAATACTGAACAGCCAATATCACCCCCTTACTGTGTGTGAATGCTTTTATACCACTTCACAGGCTGTTCTTTTTTTTCAGAGTGGGTATCCAAGCTCTGGACCTGCATCAAGCACTCCTGCCTTCAGGCCTGAGGATGAGCTGGAACATCTGACCAAGAAAATGCTGTACGACATGGAGAATCCTCCCTCTGATGACTACTTTGGTGAGCCATGCCACAAGTGTCCCTCTTCTGTATTTACTGGGTTCAGTAGTGGGAGGCCTGACAGCTGCACTGGTAACATAGTGACACTCGTGTTGATGGATGTGCTTTCCATGCTTGGGCTGGAAGTGTAATCATCCATAGGAATTCCTCTGTAATTTCAGCATAAATCTCATGCTCACTCACTGTATGTTTATAGTCTTACTGGATATAAAGTTGAATTTTTCAGTGTCTGGTTCATTTTCACACCATCTGTCCCCAGCTTCCAGGCTACCAGTCTGAATTCAGGTGCAGTTGCTGTCGTGCCTGCCTGCCCCATCCCTTCTCATTGCAGCTGCAAAAAAATCTGGCAGTGTAAATGTGTTCTGCTTCCAAGGCATGGATTTTCATTTTCTGTGTGCTGGCACAGATTAAAAGGAAATCCATTTTGAGTCAATCAGGTTGGTTATACGTGGGGACCCAGAACTGGGTCCAACAAATACAAGTAAGACAAATCTGGACTGATTGGTTCATAACGGTGTCATCTTCCTTACCTGGAAAAAGATAAAAATCTAATTTACTTCTTAAAAAGTATAGAGTATAATCATCTTAGGCATCTGAGGTGTAGAATTATATCTTGCCTTTACATGAAACATAGGTGATAAGGCCTCTTGAACACTTCATTGAAATCAAGAGTCTTGGGCATTATCAATGGATCTGCCTGTGTGCTTAGTTTCTTACAGACTTGGGTAATAATGTTATTATGAAACAAACTTCTGTAGTTTGTAGAGTTAAAGACTGGGGCAGGCCATTCATCTTGTGTTCTTTATCTTCCTTTATTTCATCATTCCTTAAAAATTCATTTAGATTGCCCCAAGGTCTACTTGCTATAGAGTTTGGTTGGACTGAAACATTTTCTGGTTTAAATAAACTTTCATGGTCTGGTTTAATCAGAAAGCGGGTGGAACCAAAGTTTCACTGACAAACAAGGATCTTGCAGTGAAAAGGATCTAATAATATGAGAAGATTAAGGTGTTCTCATCAAACAAATATTGCCCTTGTAGGTGGGGTTAGTATCAGTCCCAATTCTCTATCAGTGCCTTCTACCTTCTGTGGGCTGCGCCCTAATAATCAAAATGTCTCTTCTCTGTAAACACTGATAGTCATCAGAGTTGATGAATATCACAGATCTGAAGTGTGATCAGGAATGGCTAACTGAATAGAAAATAGCCAGGGAGCATTTTCTGTGTTGCTGCCTTTGACTTCATCTGTGCCCATAGTCATTTGGTTCACTGATGTTTTAAACACAAAGCTACAACCAAATGAACATAACATGTATTTAGCCATTAGCTGGGCAGGCAAGAGTGAGGAATTTTTTTCCTGTCCTTTTCAGGCAAATGGCTGAAGCCCTGAAGCATGAGATCTGATTACAGCAATTTTCTTAATGCAGAACTGTGTGGCAGGGGTTGGTTGATGGACCAAAGCCCATTCAGTTTTCCTTTTAGCCCAAGAAGGTAGGCAGATAAACAATGCAGATTCACAGGCTCCCAAGGTCAGAAGGGACCTTGCCATTATACTGCTTAATGTCCTACTCTCGGTTTCTCCCAGAAACATGATTGAATCATGACTTAAAAAAAAAAATCTAATCTTATCTTAAAAACTTCGAGCAATGGTGAGTCAACCACCTACCCTGATAAGCTGTTCTAGTGATTAATTTTCCTCACAGCTCAGAAATTGCTTCCTGAAGTGAAGCTTTAGTTTTGTTTACCACTTGTATTTATGAAGCTGCAAAGCTCAGATTTTGCAGACTAATATTGTATGACTAAGATTGCTCTGCTCTGTTTGAGAGGGTGGTACATCAAAGTTTCTTCATCCAAAAGAGATGCATAGCTGCAAGGGTGGGAACATAAAGTCTCTCAGTGTTAGGCCATCAATTTGGCTATCAGATGGGAGGTCAGACCAATGCCATGCCAATAGCTCTTAATTCAGCAGGAGACAAGAAAATGGAAAGAAGGCTTCAGAGCACTCTGAAGTTTTGCCAGTGTTATTATATAAAAAGAAGCATAATCAAAGATGGAATAATCATGCATGAGGCATGGTGGAAAAATCAAACAACAACCTTAGTCCTACTCTGGGCAAGTCATGTGTAATTACCAGCTGCACCTGATTGATCTTCTAATTGCACTGTGTGCCACTGAAGTTCATCTCTGAGGTGGTGTCCAGCCTTGGCATTCCTGATGTGCCAAAGAACCATGTATTAGACTGAACATCTCCTCAGCTCCCTAAGCAGGCTGTGCCCCATACAGCCTTCTGGGGACATGTCAATCTAACAAAATACAGAATGCTGGAGCACACTGCTTTTTATTCTTAGGTATAAGCTCAGTGAAAGAGTAGGCTGCCCTCATCTTCCTTGGTTTGCTCCAGCCCAGGCTCCTCCCTGGGTCTCTGGAGTCACAGTGGATGAGGCTTTCTGATATGGCAGTGCAGGCCGGGAGTTTTGTACTAATTCTGGCTATGTCAGAACTAAGTAACCCATCTCTACTTGAGCTGTCAGCCAGTGCCTTTCAGTAACTTCGTGCTCATGTGGAAAGAACAAATTAAATGTGGGAGGGAAAAAAGAGTCTTTCAACTTTGGTTAACTGTCTCAACCAATATCTCTGCCCTTGTTCTTTAGTTGTTTAGCATGGTAGTGGGGACTGTACAGGATTCATATGGCACATTGATCACATAATCCGAAAAAGGACAAATGGGCAGAGACATTGACTCTGATTTGCATTAAATATCTTATGCCTGAGGTCTAAATGCCATGATAATTGTAGCATACCAGATAGCTGTCAGCTAATCACTTTTATTAGTTTGAATTTAGAAAACTGGATTTCAGCATATTAAAAGTTGGTTAAGAGCAGATAGGTTTTGAATTGAGGAATCTAATTAACCTTGCTAGAAAGCTGCAAGGCGTTATATTAAGTCATGAAAATAATTTGTTGGAATAATTACACTTGAACTGTCAGGCTGGAGAAAGGTCATTTTACTTGGTCTGCCAGAACTCTGAGATCTTCTTGTAACCAACTTCCTTCAGCAAGTTCACTTGCCACAACTCTGGTTTTCAATCAAGGCATCTTGTTTCCGTAGTCAGCAGAATCTGCCCAGCAGTGGGCAGGGTGAAGGTTCCTTGCGAAGGAAGAGGAGCAGGGGTCACTAAAGTTGTCTCTTTGCCCTGGAAATGCTCTCTGGTGCTGCTGGCAGATCCAGTGAGCTGAGCTGAGGACCAGGACAGCCAACACTTCCATGCAGGCTGTGCTCACTGCACCTCTATGCAGCTTCCCAGGCAGAAAACACTGAAGGTGGTTTCAGAGTTGGGGGAACTGTTCTAGGCAGTGGTTGCTCACACAAGCACACACAGCTGACCTCCTGGGGAGCCTGGGAGTGTGGTGGGAGCCGGGAGCAGCATGCTGGAGACACTTGGGAGCAGCACAATCACAGCTGGCAGCTTTGTCTTGCCAGGACTTACCACAGCAGCATGATCCAGTCACTGGGAAATCCTCTAGCTGCCATTGGCAAGGCAGTGCATAAGCATAGAAATATCACTAGCCATAATAATATTTTTTTTAATTCCTGTGGATTTTTAGGATTTAAACATGCATGTTGGATATTCTGCCTAACTTAACTTCGTTAACACCAAACTGCTATAGTAAGTCTAAGCACCCCAATCCTTTGTGTATGTCTTCTCCTACCCCCCTGTAGGTTCTGGAGTAACTTGTGGAGTGACTACTCCTGGGAAGTCCTTGGCAGATCAGCAAATTAAAGTCTTTTAAGTCTAAGCTGCTCTTCCTTCTTTACTGATGATTAAGTTGCTGATCTGTGGTAGTTGGCTGTCTTTAATCAAATCCCTTTTTATTAGAAAGGATTCCCAAATGTCTTATGCTCTGTGCAGTAGGGATAGTTTCTCTCTATCACAGCCCTCCCTGTTGATAAATGTGCTATTGTAGACAGGCATCTCTGATTTGTTTGGAAAAAATAATACTTACTGGAGTAGAAATTGGGTAAGGTTGAGGGAGGAGAAATGGATACTTAGAGGAGATTAAAATGAAACTATCAAAATTGTTTGTTGGCCGCCATGGGAAATTACAGCCCTTGATTTTGCATTTTAAAAAACCCAACCAAATACACACACACAAAGATCACAACTGTTCTGGACCACTGTTTCCAGTCTTATAGAAAGAAATGACTTCTGGCAGCTTATCAGTCTCTATCACCATGCAGACAGTGCTGATTAAGACTGGAAAAGTGCCATTGGGGCCCCTCATCTCCTGTTGCCTTCTGGACTATGTCCCAGCTGAGTCACTCCCCACAGCAGTTTCCCTGACTGGTGGGAAGAAACTCTCACTGGTATTTTACCATAAATGCTCAGAGCTACCAAAGAAACCTCCAGTTTTATGTATTGGATAATGTAGCAGTCTCTTTTTGTAGTTCCAGCATGCTGTAGGGATGCACGTGGGGAAAAGAGAGATGCTAAAATCATCCTGTGGGAAATACTCAGTTTGTACAGTAAAGGAATCTTGATTTAACTCTGAGCTGATAATTCAGGATATATAGGTTTTTTATGTGTATTTTCTGTCTACCCTGGCTTTTACAATAGAAGAGGTGGTGCAGAATTGGATCGAAGAGCAAGGCCAAGAAACAGGAAGCTTGACTTCTTTTCTACTTCTCATCTTGATGTCTTGACCTGTTGCAGATCATTTTACCTTTTCAAACCTAATTTTTCCCTTTTTCACAAATTTGTTGGAGATGACTAGCAGCAGTAGTCATATGTGCATCCCCCATGGAGAAGCCTTCCTCTCCAAAGGTTCTTTGAGATGCCATGTCACAGTTAAGATTAAAGAATAAGTGACACCAGTATTGAATCTGCCAAGGCTCTGCCAACCTTTCCCGTCACTAGCTTTGCATATCCATTTGGCTTCCATTCATAAGTTAAAATTCCTTTGATAAGACCAGAGACCTGGTATCCAAACAGTGTTGAATGTGCTCCCTAATTTTTCTTCTTGAGTGTCCAGACGTGGGTTAGCAGGTAGCAGTCCAAGTCAGGTATGGGAGAGAGTGTGGTAGAGTCACAGAAGGTTCAGCTGAGGAGAAACATTGGGTGGTCCAGGTATGACTGCCTGTGGCTCATGGTGTCTTTGTTTCCTTTGGCGTGGCTCTGAGCACTGTACAGTTCTAGAGGCTCTAAATTTAACATGGTCTGTGCTGCATTTCAGTCTTGGTCAGGCATATCAGCAGCCTCTAAGAGGCACAAGTAGCCACTTGGTTTCATCTGAATTATTACCAGAAAAAGAAACTGAAAGTTGTCATATCTTGCGTGTACTCTTAGATCTGTTCTGGAAAGGTTATCATTAAAAGAAGCATATTATTATTACAAGAGCATAATTACATTGTAATTTTGCCATGTAATGTGGTGTGTCTTTCGTCTAAAGGCAGGGGTTCTGCTACAAGATGGTGTCTGTCCTCATTTGAGCAACATCTGGGTCAGAAAATAGTAGGTTAGAGTTTCAACAACTGATGAGCCGACAGTCATTTTCTGTTATGTAACCGCTCACAAAAGCCGGAAGAACAGACATATAATGGGGACCCTTTTCTCCATTGTGGTTCCAGTCATTATTTTTTTATGTTCAAGCCATATTCCGGTGTTTTCACACAGGCTACAAAGCCTGGGAGCAGCCTCTGCTCAGGGAGGTCACAGTACAGCAGCATCAACATCCAGCGGCCCTGTTGTGGCCTGCCACAAGGTGAGTCACCCTCCCTCTACTCCCCAGGGGCTTTAATTATCTTGGTAAATGGCTTTCAGAGCCTGTTTCTTAAGTCTCACTTCTGTCAATACTTGCCACCCTTGTCTAGCTTCTTTTTGGGGAGTCCTCTGCCTGCCGGCATCCTTGCACAGCAAGTGGAGGTGGAGTAAATTTATAAGGGTAATCTCAATGCAACCTTGATGGTGAATTTTAGCCCACAGTTCCAAAGTAAGAAGAGAAAAAGAGTAGGCTAGTGAGTGGTTGGAGAGCAAAATACACCGTATCTACATGCATTTATCTCCAGTCATGAGAAAGGTAAGAGGCTGTGAGCTGGTCTAAGTTTCTTCTCAAGCATTTGAGAGACTGGAAATGGATGCAAGAGTTTGATTCTTCCTAATGTTGATCCTATTCACATCTTACTCTGTATTAGTATGACTTAAAATGTTTTATGACACTAAGCACTTAGATCTTTTTATGCCAGGGATCTTAGCCTTGTAAAGGCTTGAGTGCACATCTTTTAAATGAAGATCCAGCAGATTCAGCAGTCAGGAATGAGAGAAGTTTGCACTTCCGTAAGTCCTGAGCACCTGGTACCCACATAGGCCAGGACACAGGAGACTCACCTTCTGTTTTCCTCTTCTTATCCACACAAGAGCGGTCAAGACTTTGTATCATGAGTGTTTCTGAAGCACAGTCTCTTCAGAGACCACCACTGCTTCACAGATGGGATCTAAATCTTACATCAAAACCACAATTACCCTTTGTTACTGTAGGTCATAAAATCCCAGCTGGAACAGGTAGCAAGCAGCATGACTTCTGTGTTTTTAATTCCCTTGTCTAGCTTGAATTGCTGGCAGTCAACATAGACATGTTCTTACTTCTAAACAGAACTGATTTTTGATGCAGAAGTTATTTAATGGAGAATAAGTTCAGAATACTGAAGTAGCACTTGATCAAGGAATTCCCATGATCACATGTGTGCTGTGAAAGAGAGGTAGGGTTCAGGCCATGAATGAAACTAGGTTTGTCCCAAAAATTAGTAGATAAAAACTGATAATTACCTGCTGTCTTCAAAGAGGACTGAAATGTGATAATGAAATTCAGGGATGTGTCTTTCCAAAGTACAGCTGTATTCTACATTATTCTTGAGCATGTTTAAAAATTAACATAGAAACATGAAAAAATAAAAATCTGAGGGTGGTAGATACTTCTTTTGTTGTGAGAGGGCCCTTAGTGTGCTAGGACCTATACAGATGGATAGGAAAGCTCATCCTCTTTCAGAACTTTTGAACAATGATGAGGCTATTAGCCAAGTCCCCACATTTAACAGTCCTACATAGAAACAAACCAAATCTTTCTACCTTAATTTGACCAACAGTTCAAAGACAATCCAGTTTGTTCATGATGAATTTACAAAGGAAAGTAAGCTCTGTTGACTGAAAGGGCTGAAGAATTGATAGTGACCCATCAAGTCTTCAGCTGCAGTTCGTTAGTCTGTAGCTAACTCAGATCATTAATAAGCAAAAATGGGTGTTTCCTGCTCCCCATGAAATGAGCTGGCTGGTCCCTGGGGGTTCTCTGTGGGGGTGTCATCACCTGATTAAAACCCACAAGTTGTGGCACCTGGAGGGAATCCTGGTTGGGAATCTCCTCAATGAGGCCAGGAGCTGAGGATGGACTGTTAGTCTAGAACATATATGATGGAGAAGATTGCTTCTCCTGTTTTATGGAGATGGGTGCAACCAGGAGTTTCCTCCATCTGGGAAATCATAAGCTCCAAATTCTCACATACAGATATTTTGGGAGGGGGTATGTGTATGCGTGTGTCTATGAATGAGTGATAATGTTTTTCTGGACTGTAATATTATATAAATAATTTTCACTTCCCATAGAGCTTTGGATTGTTTAAAGCCTCAAGACATTCTTTTGTCATGACTTGTAGCTAAGTTGTCGAGTGAGGCACAGGCATTCAGTTTTGGAGCTGGAGTTAGAAACCCTTCCAGCCATGCAGTCTTGGATAAATCTTTGTCCCAAAAACATGAAAACAGTTTAATGAAATTGTTTCGAGTTAGTTGTGTACATGACCTGACAGAAAGGAACCTTTCTTTGGTTTTTAAAACCAGCTCACCTTTTCTTTGAAGCTGGATGCACTAAATTTGCAGTTGGCTCCCGGGTTCCATTATGGCTCATTGTGCTGCAGTGGCATCCAAGGCTGTGGTCACACTGTACTATGTGCAAATTAAACATGGAATAGGAACAGGGTGCATCCCTCAGAGTTCTGAAACTGAAAATATGTCAAGGAGCAGGAAATTACTGTCCCTAATTTACAAATGAGGGGCTGACTTGTGGCAAAGTTAATATGACTCACCCAGAGTCATGCTGAGATCCAACAGCAAAGTGGGAATTGAGCCTAGAATTCCTTCAAGTTCCAAGCCTTACCCAAAGCTGTGGCCACACTCTTTTTATTCTATGTGAAAATCAACCAAAATGGACTTGTGAGCCTTGTCTGATAAGAAATCACAACCAGTCTGAAGGATCTTCCCAGCATGCAGAGCAGAAGCCCTATTTTCCAGGGTTATGAAAACAAGAAAGGGGGGAAAATGTGCTCCAGGTTCACACTTGATCATTTTAACTGCTGTTAATGTAATGTACCCACTAATGTTATCACACTTCAGCATTTAGATAGTTCAAGGCTATTAGAAAAATTGATAATTCACCATAGTAATCTGTTACTTTCCACTCTAGCAATCACTGTTCCATGGAAGCAGGGCACAGTGTAGCATTTGTTATTTCTTCTTCTGGTGGCATTTGTCTCATGCTGTCTTTTTTGATAGGATGGTTTGTCTTTTGCTAGTAGCTTTTGGGGGTATTTTAGTGTCATTAACTCAAAATGAGTTATTTCCAGTGGGGGGAAAGGACAGATTTTATCTGAGAGTAAAATGTGTTAAAAAGAAGAATTAAACAGGACTGTCTCATTTGCTGAGTGTTCTCCAGCCTCTTCTCTTCTGATGGAAATGCATCAAAACTGTTTGGTTTTTTATAAGGAATTGCTTTGACTCAGATTCTGTGAGATGAATCATAACCCACTTTCTCATCTGAGATGTGAAAAAAAAAGTTCCAACTCTGCTGTCAATGTCAGCATAATCAATACAGAGCGATTCTCAGTGGTGCAAAGAGGTAGGAGAGGATTAAAAGAATTAAAAGAATCAAAAGTAGCCAAACTTTCCTGCTGTTTTAGTAAGCTGCACTGTTTTCATATTTCCAAACGCACCTTGCTGTTCATCATGTCATGAACACGTGTTTTCATGTCTCTGGCTACAAGCCAAGGTCACAACTGCTGCTCAAAAGTCAGGAGAATGTCATCTCAAACTGGCAGGCAAATCACAAGAAGCCAGCCCTGGCAGACATTTGGGATGCTACAAGCAGCCAAGAGTAAACCTGTTTTGATTTGTGAAACCTGCAGTTGAGATGTCCCCTGCCTGGAGTGTGCCAGCACAGATTGTGTCAGCTGAGCAGGAGAGAGTGGCAAAGCACTGTGCCTGTCCCATGGCCCTGCCTAAGCCAGCCCCATTGAGGGAAGCACACAATGTCAATAGCAATGGGATCACTGTGGGTGCAAAGCAGAGATGGGAGACTACATCTGATATTTGTCACCAGCTTTCATTTAGGAATTTGCTCATTTGCTTTTTTTTTTTTTTTTTTTTTTTTTTTTTTCCCCTTGTGTGTCTGCCAAGACATGCACAGAGATGTAGAAATAATTACTTCTGGAAGTGTGAGCTAAGAGCCAAACATCTGAAAAACTGTGTTCACAGCACCAGGGTCAAAAGGGGACAGCACAGGTAGTGACATGAGTTCTGACAGTTGACAAAATGTATCTCCCCATTGAACACAAGTGGTTCAGTAAACACCATGGCAATAGCAGACCCCTTTGTTGAGAGTTTATAGATATTGGTACAACCATCTTCCACAGCCTAAGGCACTGTCCACTGCTAAAGGCAGCTGGATGTAGGATGTGAATTGTTTTGTAGATCCTTCCAAATCACTGTACCAGCCATGCTAAACTGTCTGTTTAAAGCTGTGAATCAGGCTGTGTTCAGTTAGCAGCAGTGTTGAACTTTAATATACAATTTCCTCAACAAATTCTGCTTCCAGGTTAATACTATCTGTTCAGTACATGTTCTGATTCTGTCAGGGGCAGGTTGGGCAGATGATGTGCTGAATTCTTTGTGAGGGCAGGTTGAAAGAAGGGATACTTTTTGTGGGGGTTTTAGTTGCTTTTGTTGTCATTTAAAATTACACTTGAAAAAACCCCAGCTTTTTAAATGTCTCTATTTCCTCACAGTGTGCTTGCCGTGAAAGACAAGTGAATTCAGTATGTGACTGTCAAAAAAACTGCAGAAAGCCTGAAGCCTTTTACCTTGAGTTTTCACTTGTGTTGATGAATGGCTGGGACATGACAATATTGACTTTCCACTCTTTTTAGTGCAGTTTGTGATCACATGAGCTGAGGAATTGTGTCTGGCTGAGCTGAAGGGAGACATTCAGAAAGGACCCTACTGTGGGTCCTTTATGCTGTGCAGAAGAGCGACATATGAAGCCAGCTCTTCTGGACAGGAAAGTCCCAGCAATTGTCACTGCCATCATGGAGCTAATTCTGATCCTGTGTTTTTGTTGTCATCTCCACGAGCTGGGCAGCTGCCTCTCATTTCTGTCTTCTCATTTCTGTCTTCTCATTTCTGTCTTCTCATTTCTGTCTTCTCATTTCTGGCTGAAATTAATGAGAATCCTAAAATGCATGAATAAATATGTATGTGTGTACACATATGTATAGTGCAGGATACTACCTGGAGTCTGATTCTAATGACATTCCTTTCTTTCCCATTCTCCATGTCAACATCTCACATCAACTGATCCAGCTTTTGATGCCTACATGGGTCATGTGAAGTGTTACTCCCTCCAACACTGGCAAACCTGATGTGTGTTGTTTAGAGGACGGAGGAAGGTGTGGTGGAAGGGCAGGACTGGGGAACGTATGGCCCAATAACACTGGATGCTTGGATGGGACATTCTGAAATACTCTATCTTTTATCTGTATATGCCTAAAATGATTGTCTACTTCTAAAGATAAAATGGTAAAGCATAGTCTTCAGTGTGCTGTGCTTGTGTAGTTCCATTAGGCCATTACTGATGCTCAGACCACTATACCCCCTTATTCTATGTATGCTCAATTTCCATGCACCACAACAAAAAAGGGAGGGAAGTGAAAAACAGACGTTGTTCATGGTCAGATTTATTTCTACTGTTTCTTCAAGGCAGAATTCAGAAGGTGAAGGAAGTGGAGCATGTGCACTGTAGATGTGCACAGCTGGTTCATTGCCATCTCCATGGCATCCTCTGTCAGAAAGGTGGCTGAGGAGAGCCACAAGGTCTGTGTCTGTTACACAGTCAGCTCCCAGTGAAAGCTTGTCATTTGAACTCTTTTGGTCTCTTTCTGCCCAGCTGTCTCTAAATTGAGTGAGGAATGGAAACTGCTCTGTTCAGTCACACAGGGAAGAGTCACATACTTTCTTGAGGGCTTAGGCAAAAAACCGCAGCGATAATGCAAGTTTTAGGAGCCTCAGCAGGAGGGTCAGAGACAGGCCACCCCCAAACTTAGGCCAGAGGGACATTGCTGCTCTAGGGTTAGAGATTTGTGCCCTGAGCTAGCTCTGGTCGTGCCTGGTCATGAGCAAAGGGTTTTTGTTCATAAGGCCCATTGATCTAAGTGTGGCTTTGTCTTTTAAACAAAAACAATACTTCACAGAAAGCAAATTAGTCTTGGCATCTCGGTGGGTTTTCTGCTATTCTTTAGCTCTGATTACAGCAGGACATGGGGTGAGGAGCCATAACTAAGATGTTTCAAGTTTACAGACTGCTTCCTTCCATTTTGTACAGTTGCAAGGTGTACACACACAGTCTTGCTGCCTATTGCAATTTGTGGCACAACTTTCAGAGAAGACAGCGTGGCTGACCTGTGGCCTTGTGTCTTTTGTAAGTGACAGAAGTCCTGGTACTATGAATGACAGCTGTTAGGTAGCAAGTAGGAATGGTGTGGATCCAGAAAATGTCTGATTACAAGAGCTGTTCTGATCTAGGGAAATTGCAGAACAATTTGTTCAGAAGAACAAACATTTCAGAATGATGTTTTGGAGCATGGTAATTGTGGCACGTAGTGGCTCACAGCTCAGTAGGTTGACTAGAGTATGCTGCAACTGACATCAGCTTGGCTAGAGTAAAATCAGTCTGGCTGAATAAATACTGCCTAAACTCTTAGGACATCAATGTGTGCAGTAGCTTTATTCTTGTGCTGTGGGGACAGGGGACAACAGTAAGATATACAACACAAATAAGACTGTAAAATGAGATATTGATATTGTTTCCCCATGGCAATTTACTAATTTTGTGTCACTCTTAGCTGGGAATATCACATGGTGGCCCTCAATAAATCAGACAGGGCTTATCTGCATGAAAAGGAGCTCATAAAGACTTTAGTCTGTGATTTCCAAAATGTCAATCTCTCTCCTTTTTGCTATGGTGAAGTTCCTTTGACTTTCACATGAAGAAATACTAGAACTCAGACTTTTTTGCGAATTTTCTAATGTTTGGGCATGGATTTGAAGCTTATCTCAGACTCTTCTGGAGTCATCTGGTCTAGAACATGGTTGTAGACTTCCCACATGCTACATGATGCATTTTGTTTTGTAGGTCCTCATCTCTGCAGGGATGCCTAGAACAATGGGAAACCATGAAAGCAGTTCTTTAAATGTTTCAAGTCCCAAAGGGTTATGTTTTGAAGGCTTTTGTAAGTTGTAGCTTTCCACTGGGACAAAAGTCTCCCACACTTTTTCCTATGCTAGGGTGGGAATAATAGCTTCTTTAACCTACCCATCACATCTGTTACATTTGTCAACATAATAAAGCTGCATCATTTTATATGCAAAGGGAAAACAACTAACTTAAACCGGTGTTGGTTTTCTGGGTTTGGTCATATGAATTGAAAAGAAGCTGACTAAGTTTACATCAGCTAAAATCAGGCTTGATATAAACTGTCCCTCCATTAACATCAGATCTAAATTTGGAGGTCTAGTGGATTTCAAATGATTCCGTTATCACATGTAAACAAGTCCATCAGTTTTCCCTACTGTCACACCAAAGAGTTTAATGAGGATTAGATACCCTTACTGTTTTCACAGTGAACTCCCATGAATGTAGGAAACCAGTAAAGAGCACCCAGAAGGTTCAGAGCAGAGATTTGCCAACTTTGCTCATACAGAGTTACCGTCACTGGTACGGTACGTTCAGGACATTTTCCAGCACCAAGTTTCTGGCAAACACAATCCCTGCAGATGATGGCCTTTTCCAATGCCTGCTCAAGGGCATTGGACTGACAGAACTCATCATGAGCTGTGGATATTGAATCAGTCCTTTTTGATTGGTTCAGCCATGGGAGGGAGGAGGGGAAGCTTTTGCGGTTTCAGTTTCCATTGGCACAAATTTTTCAGGTCATGAATTGTGTGAATAATTCAGGAGACAGGGATTGGTGCCCTTAGCATGGAAGCCAATTCAGGAAGAATCTTTCATCTTAGTAGTACTAAGATGAGTGATGAGTGATGAGTGATGAGTGATGAGTAGTAGTTTGAGCATGCCTTTGTAGATGCCGGTCAATATCAGAGCCTACTCACAGAGAAGTAAAGGTGAAATGTCAGGACAGTCTTCAATCATGATAAATGGATCAGTACCCACAATTCTGTGTGTCCTACTGTTAGCCAACAGGCTCTAGAGTCAAAACCACCACCTCAAACAGATCAGACTCAATGCCACTGAAGAGCTTGGTTTTATAGTGTGAAGTTTTTCTAACTTATTATTTTTTAAGCCTTGCTAATTTTGAATCAAAAGCTGTGGGATGTGTGAGAGTGATGCATGCAATTGTGCAGATGGATTACCACATTCTTTAAATAAAATAATAATTGTTATAAATATGTATCTCATATCTTGCACTAATTCACTTGTAATGGAGGCCAAGCACGAAAAAACTTTCATATCCTTATGCAGCAAGCTCTGAGAATGTGGCAATCAGGCGAGTGGAATGATCTGTGGATACTTGATATGAGTGCTCCATCCTGGACTCCAGATGAAGCACGTGCCACTGGGAGGTTATTCTCAAATTAGAGAGTTGTCAGTGTTACTTTCCATCTACCCCAGCCCATAAAAGCAGGTCCCATGACCCAAAGGAGGAGCAGAATTACAGTTATTGCTCAATTGCATCACTCTAATAAATACGGTGTCACCAACATCAAATGACATTTTTAAAGGATTTCTGCTTTCAATACCAATGTCATATTTTAAGATTATGATGTGTGGTCATTCTGAGTAGGAACAAATCTTGAACGTCCCCTGCAGAATCAGAGTGCTTCTCCATTGCAGGTTGTAAAGTTCCTGTTACTTGTCCAAGAGAGTAAACAAATATTGGACCTTGTACCTGGTTGGAAAGGTCTCAGATTTTGGGGTGAAGAAGGAAATCTCTGTCTAGTAGGTTGCTTTAATGAGAAAAAAACCAGCATTAGTTGATTCCAGCTACTGAGAAATTTGGAGTGATGGAATTCATTGCAAGGAACAGTGGATGCTCAGCATACAGGTGAGGTGGTTTCCAGTGCCTGAGGGATGTGATTTATGGCAGGGCTGCTGTCAACACACAGACAGCGCATGTTTCAAAACAGCAAGGAAGCTTTGGGCTGGTGCCGGATTGTGAAAGGCAGGATTTTCAAAAGACCTGAAATAAATGAGGTGCTGGTTGAAATTCGGTGTGACATCTAATGCAGCCAGGCACCTTTGAAAACCTCAGGCCTAAACATTCTTAGGCCCATGAGAGCTGCCATTTGTTCAGGACACTACTCTTTGTCAGATCCAGCCTTTCTTCACTTTTTTTTTTTCTTTCACTTTTGGCAGGGGGAGATAGGTTCCCTCCCTGTTTTTTGGGTTTTGTCAGATGTTTTTCTTCAGGCAAGCATGCAGGAGGTATTCCAGGTTGGTAGGCTAGAGCCAATGGCACAGGAAGCATCCCTGACTCAAAACTTCACCACTACACAGGCAATTCCATCTTCCTCACAGAACAGAGCCTTTCATAAAAGTCAGTTCATGCCACCACCTTCCCAGTGATGCCACAAGGCAGAGAGAAGCTGCAGAATACCAGCTGGAGCACAGTCAGGCTATGGAAGAGCAAATTGAGTTATTCATACCCAGCCATGGATGTGATTTTTGGCTGGGCTTGAATCTGTTTAAAGCACTGATGGTGCCTATGCTGGGCTTATGAAATGGATTGGCTGGGCAGGGGGACAGAAGTGGTTTGAAGTACAACATGGACACAATTGGAGATGAAAGGCTTTTGGAATGGGTTCATTGTTTGCTCTGTGTTTGTCCTGCACGTAACATCAGAGAGCTGCACCCCATTGCTTGGGCTCCTTGAGCCTGCTTTTACTGTTGGAAATGGCAAACCCAATGACAGTCCTTTGGGAATGTGGAAGAACACATCTCATTGTTTGACCTAGACATAAAGGCTGCTGTAACAGTGTGAGTCTTAGCTGGTCCCTTCTGACTGCACACTCGGTTCAGCTCTGTAAGAAAGCTGAGAGCTCAGGAGAGTTTGATCTATGTTTAAGTTGTGCTTGCACTGAACAGCAGCATGAGCCTATGGACAGCTGGTCTCCCAGCTGGAGGAGTGGCTGGGAGAAGCTGCATGAACCATTGCACAGAGAGCACCAAGCCTCTGAGGAGGGCAGCTCGTCTGGCCTCCAGCTCTGCTGTGTGTTACAGCTCATGGACAGGGTCAGGTGCAGCAGCCCCTGAAATCACCCTGCACTGCTCCACCACCAGGGCTGGTCTCCTGAGCCAGGGAGGAGCAGGCTGGGACAGCACCCTGGAGTGGCACCTGCCACAGGACCCCCATGGGCTGGGCACAGCTGCCCCACGTAGCTGCTGCCACTGGCTGTCCCTGTAATGACAAGGTATTTTTTTGTGGCTTTCCAAAAGAGGATCCTGAAATTTGGTGCAGCATTACAGAGCAAGCCCAGTGGACCAGGGCATAGCTCTGGAAATGCCCCCTTGCCCATAGCCCCTGATGAGGGTGGGAAGAGGAGTGACTCCTGCCTGGTATCCTGCCTTCCTTTCGCTGCAGGAGATTCATACAGGCATGGTTGGCTCACCTTGTGTGCTGTCATATATTGGGTGGTTTCACTGTCCAGGGTTTATCATGCAATATGGCTTTGCAAATGTGCGTGCAAAGGGAATGGCTTGGTGGTTGTTGCTGTTGGCATCACCAAAACTGCCAAAATTTGTCTGATCTAGAGCTCAGGCAGCAACTGTTCCCCTTTGCTAAGGTCCTTCCCAGGAGTGGTAAACTCTCACAGAATCAGCTTTGGGATAAATTGCCCAGAGAGAGGTTTCCTGCCAGCCCCAGTAGGACTTGGCTGGTAACCTCACCTTCACCAGGGCTTTAGTAGAGAGCTGCTGAGGTTCTTCCCTGAATGCCACAGATTGGTTACATCTCACTAAAAGATAAGTTTTTGACATTAGTGATGTGTTCCAAGGAGAAGAGTAATTTTTGGTTTTAAAGTCTTATTTTCCTATGAAAGTAAAGTAAAATAAGAGGTTTCTCAGCTTTTGAAAGCATGGGAAAGGCCTGCTTTCTTACAGCCTTTATAATTTTTGCCTGATATTTATTTTGAGAAAAAAGAGGTTTCTGTGTATCTTGCTTTTTGAATGTAGTACATGCAGTCAGAGAGAAGTAATGGCACAAGAATGTGGGGGACTTCTGTGAAAGTATGCATTTTAATTTTTTTTTTTTTTTTTTTTTTACCAAATGAAATGATTGCACTCCTTAGTTACTTATGTGTTGGCTGGGGTTTTTGGTACAAATTGGTGCTTTGAAAGTCTTGCCTCCAATCACTAACACGTGTGTAATTAAAAAGTGTAATCATGAAGTGTTACTTCTTTCAATCCAACTCTGCATTTGCAACTTAAAGCTCCTTCTTTACCATTCCCATGCCCAGTTCGGGCAGGCTGGGAGCAGTGGGGAGGGGAAGCAGGTGCCCGGCACACGGCAGGGGACATGGCAGCGTGTTTGCCGTGTTGGACAGCCCGGGACAGACGGGGCTGGAGCAGGGATTGCTGTGGCTGCCGGGGACATCCCCGTGCCGGGCGAAGCTGAGCTCGTTCCTGTGCTTCCTGAACCCGGCTCTTCAGTGGATGTACCGCCGTAGTCTCTGTCATCTGGCAGCTTTCATCGGCATTAAAGGAAACATTTCTAAAGGAAATAGAGTACATTTTACTCTCTCCCTTGCATTTCCGTGATCGATTAGCGAGGAATGTTTCCTCTCTCCCACTCTTTTTCAGCCCTTTTTTTTTTTTT
>WEIU01004879.1:722728-814325 GCA_013389925.1 Aegithalos caudatus | reverse complement strand
TTTTTTTTTTTTTTTTTGTCTCCAGATGTAAGCGGGGCTCTATTTCAAGCCGTTCGCACATGGTAAAACACGTGCCAAAAAGTTGACACAATGTAACAACAACAACGGGAAGGGGGAAAAAAATAAAAAGGCAAAGCGCGCTGCAAAAAAAGGTGTCTGGGACCTTAAATAGTGTAGAGCATCACTGACCCCCACTGGGCTGGCACACTCACTGCACATCATCCAGCGCCGGGACGGGCACCTCATCCCTCTGTGGGGCTGGGGACACACTGCCCTGCGAGGGGGCATCTTCCATCAGGGCCTTACACCCGAGCCTGTCTGCTTTCTTTGTGTCCATCATCGGCAGAGTAAAAAGGCATTGGCTTGGCTGGCTGCGAGGGGTATTCTGTTGGAGGACAGAAAGGCTCGCTAGTGGTGCTGGTAGCTGCTCACTGAGATTTTTTGCCCAAGTGCTTGGTGAGATCTCTGTTGCTGGAGGTTTTAGGAGCAGGTCAAACGAGTATCTGTCAAGAATGCTGTAGAGAGAGCTGGTGCTGCCTTTGAAGCATAGAGATTGTTTCCATGTCTTCTCAAGATCCTCTCCAACCTGAATTTTTATTATTTTTTTTATCAGGAGTGGTTCTTTCCATTTTGTGGCAGTAATACATTGTGGCTGTAATAATTTGGGGAGGTACCTCTCATTGAAATCTGCTTTATATCAGAAATAAGCTAAATTGTCTCTTGTGCCCCAGGATGTTGAGGAGAAGGGGATGTAGATGGGTAAAGGATCACCAACACACAGGTGTTGAGGGAAGCAGAGGCCTTTCTTTCTCTGTCAATAAACAGAGGACAGTAGCAGAGGCACAGAACTCTGTGTGCTCAGTTGCTATGTGGCTCAGCCAGGCTGCCAGAGTTATGCCGTGGTTGACACAAGGAGCTAATTCCTCCTCCTGGGGAGGGGATTTTAGAAAGGCTGGTGCTGGGAGCTCCCTCTAAAATGGGGTTTTTATGCCACAGGCCCTTCTTGCCATCAAGCCTTTTCAGAGATGGCCTTGTGGTTAAAGAAACCAGACTGATTGAGAAGATAGGTTTCAGTTCCTGGCTCCATCATAAACTTCTTGTGTGACCCTTGGAGGGTATTTAACCTGTGTGGATCTCAAGTTCCCTGCCTGCTTGTTGGGTGTCTTCTACCTTCCCTGGGGTGTTGCAAAGGTTCACTGTGAGGCCTGGAGATCACCTGGGATAGTAATCTTGTGATGAGCATCATGAAGAAATGTTTGAAAAGGTAAAGTATTGGCAGAGTGAGCCTGGACAGTTGCAGTGTGTTTGCTCTGTGGTGTGGAATGGGACCTTCAGGGCATACTGAGAATGTGTCAGGTTTTTACAGCCAAGCAAAGTGAGAATATGAAGTTGTATTGTGGTTGGAGGAGAGGGATGCAAACAACACGAGAGTGCAGCTACTGCACAGTGCTGTACAGTACAAATGACAAGTAGGTCACTGCGGGACCTGTACATCTGGAGTACAAGTGCAACACAGTTAAAGCAGAATAACCAGGACGCAGTAATTAAATCATGGCCTTGGATTTAATTTATGAAGTGTTTCAGGCACACATTGCAGTATGAAGCTGTGTTTACTGTGAAAGATTGTGTTTTCTGACGTCTGTTGAAGAAGAGGGAATTAAGATTGATCTGTCTCGTGTCCAAGGGCTGTGTAAGACAACTGATGCATACAGCCTGCTACTGTCAAATGGTGACACTTCAAGCTTAGATCCTGGCACAAATAAACCATTGCCAAGGGCTTCCCATTCAGTGAAAAGTCTTGAGTTCAAAAGCAAGAAAAGGGTAGGTAAGGAAGGCAAGGGTAAGGTGAGCTAAATAATACAGTTTTCCACAAAATGTACAAAATGCCTCTGGGTTTCCCTTTGTACTATTATTGCAATTCCCTGAGTGCCAAAATATCAGAATCACTTTGGGACAAATATGATCAACACTTCTTTGTCTAGCATAATCAGTCAGACACATACCTCCCATGCCCTATTGAAGGACATAAACCCTCCCTTGTGGATCCGAGATCCCTCTTCTATTCCCTTTGGATGAATCAAAGAACCCAGGACCTATTGGGTACTTCTGAGTTGCAGAAGCTCTGACACTGGGACTTGACTAGAGAGTACTAAGAGAAGGTCTACTGTCACACTATTATCCTAATAATCAGTTTCTGCTCCTGTATCCCCTTAAAATGGAGTAATTGTGCCTGTCTGACATAGGTGTCCTGAGGAATCCCACATGCTTGGGAAATGCTTGAAAACCCTTGGATAAAAGTCACTAGGAAAGAGGAGGGAGAGGGAGGAAAGTCTTTTTACGTTGTTGACTTATGGTCAACGTTGTCCTCGAAATGCTGTTTTGTCATCAATATTTCTTCATTAGGAATAATGATTTTTCCACATTTACTGCCAGCTGATTCAAAGCCATCCAAAAGCAGAATGTGACATGAATCTCTAAAATGCATTCGCTGGCGAACTCTAAACAGAGATGATTAGAAAAATAACGCAGCGGAAATACTGGATGTCTTGAGGCTGCCAGGGGAACTTTTAGTGAGATGTTTTGTTCGATGTATTTATATATTTTAAAAGTGTTCTTGGTACCGTTTTGAAAAGGCAGTGTGCTGTATTTTTTTAATTCTGTTTTGCATTGTGTATCAGGGCTGCAGTGAAAGCTGGGGAATACACTTAGCTGATCAAGGGAAATTGTGTAATTGATAGGCACTGAGGATATGACCTTGTGGTGTATTCCCACAGCACAGTTAGGTGGGAAACAGTTTTTTCCATCATGCAGAGTTTTTTGAGATATCAACGTTTTTCCCCCACATTTCAGCAAATGCAGAACCTCCCTACTTTGATGCTTTTATCAGAAAATTATCCCCTATCTCTTCTCTACATAGAATGCATGCTTTGAATTCATGAATTTAAGCCTTTTGTGGAGAGGTTTGCACATTCTCTCTCTGCTTTCTCTGCTCTTGACATCTGTAGTCACTGCCTGAATTGTCTGTGTTAGGCACTGTACATCACAGTGGTGCTGCCAATGGCTTAATGTCTAAGTAGGTATGACAGAAAAATAATGCTGTAGCCTAGAAAAGGCTACTGAAGTCCCTGAATGTGCAAACAAGAGCATCTCAAGCCACCTGTGTGGAGTTACATTGCCTTTATCTCCGGCTCTTGTGTGACTGTTATCAGAATATTGCTGCAATAAGCATTAGTGTGACATGTACCTATTCCATCATCCATCTTCAGTGGTGGATGTTTGACCCATTTGCTCAAATTCCTAATCTGACGTTTAAAAGTGACGCATGTCCCAGATAAGGCTGAACGCCCTGTGCCTAATTCCTCATCTTCAGATTGTGCCCAGTTTCTGGCCGAATCCTAAGAATCTTGCTGAGTAACAGCTCAGATTGTGGCCTTTCCTATTCATCTTCACGGTTAAAACCTGCATCCAAGCTCCAGTGACCTTGAATCTCTGCAACATCCTTTTCAAAAAATGCAGTTTCTCTCTATTCATGCTCAACTAGCTGCAGAAATAACTCTCTGGCACTTAGCTTAGGCCAGATCATTTCTCTTAGTCGTAGAGTCCATAGAATATCCTGAGTTGGAAGGGGCCCACAAGGATCATTGAATCCAATTCCTAAACATCTCTCCTCTGGTTTCATTTCTGCCTCATATCAAACAGAAGCTTCATGTCTTTACCTGCATGACCTGTAATGACCTATTCCCATCCTTCTTTCTCTAGTATTCTCTAGTGACATATCAACTCATCCTTCCCATCTGAAGGCATCTATGTTCAGTCTTCAAGCACTTACATTCCCTTTTGTGTTGTCTTTGTCCTTTCTTCAGAAGCATTCCATTAAACTTCCTTTAAACTCCCTCCGGGTCCTCTTTCAAATTCTTCCTTAACCTTTTCCTTTGCTATGCTGTCTTACAGACTCCTTGTCAACAGTAAAATATTTAGAGTGCTTGAGACCACAGCTTCTCTTGCTGACTGTTTTTGTCTGATTGTTTCCTTCTATTTCCTATCACTACCCAGTTGTTATTGCTTGTATTAGATTGTAAACTCCTGCAGCTGTGCCCTTCTTTGAATTCTGTGTTTTTCCAATACCCAGCAGAATGGATCTATTCTATAATCTGAGCAGCCAGGATCTGTGGTGGTATAGACAAAAACCATGTAATGATAGTAATGAGATAACAAGAAGTTAGAACATGGCATCATGTGCAATATGAGCTTCTGTTCTGCCTTCCTCCTCTTCCTTCAGATTCACAATATTTCAAATATTTAACACAATAGAAGACAGTAAGTGAAGTTTCAGAATAGAGTATAGTAGCTGATGTAGTATCCTTTCAGCTGCTGAAGTGTTTTAGTGAAGATTAGTGAAGATCCACTCACTAATGATGGCATTTTCAGCAGGGAAACCTCTGTGAGCACTTCTGTACATCCCCCCAGAGTAAGACCACCATGTGACAGCCAGGCTGGGCTGAAGGAAGGTCACAGCATGGCCAAGGTTATGAACCTCTTTCATGCAAAAATAGAGGACTCCTGTCTCCCAGGCTTGCTGCCAACATATCGCCTTCTAGTTTTGCTGAAATGATCTTGAAAAAGGATCTAAAAAGGGCTGAAGGGGCAAAAGAAGAATGTTGAAATGACATAGCTTCTCATCTTCATGCAGTTTAGTGCTAATTTTGTCCTTTGTCTTTAAGCTGCCTTTTAAATGCTGTTTGTGGGAAGCAAATGGGTCACGTTGTTCTGTGTTTCTACTGTAATACGCTGCCTGCTATTTTTCTCTTAGATTATTTGTGTAATCTTTTTTGTGCAATCTGTTTGTTCTTGAGTCTTGCAAACTTTGCCTTTGCTACTTCTTTCCCAATAAGCAGTGCAACTTGTTCTGTGTTCACTCATGGGTATTCTGCACACAACGGACTGGGTTATTTGAGCCAGTGTGAAAATATTAAAATGGGGAACATGTGTGGGCACTTAATTGTGGTGAGCCCAACCACAAATACCTTCGCCGTTGGTAACTGGCACACAGGAAAAGCAGACCTTTGTTTTGTTTTTATCAGACATAATGATAGATACATTGTTTTTAGTGGGGTTTTTCTGGTTTTCTAAGGAAATGAGGCTTGTGCAATCGCACTGCCTGTCTGCTTGTCAGTTCCTCCCTCACTAACACTTGAAACTAATATCCATTTTCAACTACATTTGGGCGAGTTGCAGGAGTTGGGAGAAGAGACAGGTTTTTGCAGAAGTCTTGTGAGTTCCCAGCTTGCACCAAGGTCTGCAGAAGGTTCAGTCTCCAGTGATCATATTGCTGCAAACCAGATCAGTTGTGTATTTGCCCGTGTGCCTTTAAGTGGATCCAGCCACCAAATTGTAAGCTCCCAAATTTGAATATTTTGGTTTATTTGCTTTTACCTTTTGGATGAGTCAGTTGGGAGAGTTGCTAGGCACAAAGCTTGTGTTTTGATTCTCACTGGAGTGGCCATGTCTCATGAAAAACATGGTTTGCTCAAGGCCACAGTGTTATAATTTGCATAAAAACTTATAAAAAAGGAAGCTTTCTTTAAGCTTTCCTGCATGAGAGTTTATAGGAGTATTTCTGTCTGTGTACTTAATAGCAGAAACTGGGCTTCTCATAAATGTAGACAGGTTAAGTCTGTCACTGCCTCAGTGTGAATCTTCTGTGGAAAAACCCAGAAAGAGGAAGGAAAGCCTCAGGAAAACAACTTAAATGGGCGAAGTTGGCCAAGACTCATGTTGTGCTACTCTTTGGTTTGTATCTGACCACCAGCAGTGTAGTTGGGGAATACCTCAGAGCTGTGGGGGAATGTAGCCTCAGGGCACCTTTGGGAGGCAGAGAAGATGTCTTTCTGCCCTCTGCTCAGAGAGGGGGCACAGGTACAAAGGGACTGAGTGACTTGTCAGAGATTACAGGAGTATGTATTTGAGTTAGGAAACAGACCCAGGTCTCCTGACACAAGTGCAGCCAGAAGTATAGTCTCCATGTAGATAGATTCTTCAGCAAATGGAGAGATGCCTTGGTCAAAGAGGAAGATAAATGCTGAAACACACAAGACCTGGTTAAATTATGAATGTGAGAAGAGAAGGGGGGGTAGAAAAGATGCCCACATGTTCTGCTCAGATGTTAACAAAGAAAGCTGAGAAGTGTTTGCATAGACACTACATTATTCCATGTCCAAATGCCTCATAAAAATAATACCGGATGATCACAGAATGGCACACTAGGGAAAATAAATTCTTCAGCGGAATATTCCCTCTGGAAAAACACTGTGTAAAGTAATACACTAATGGCTTTCAATTTCATGTTTTATATATAGAGATATTAACTGCTCCCCAGACGTCTCTTCGTATTACAGCCCAGCTACACGAGATGTTTGGAGAAGGCCCTGGAGCAGCTCTGTGCTGTCCACACGCAGGGCTGAGCAGGGCTCTCCTGTGGTACACAGGAGGAGTCTTCTGCCTCCTTCTCAGTGCAGTGCTCGCTCCTGTGGTTCTCTCCAGTGGGTTTGGATTTTTTTCTTCCTAGCCCTCATGTTTTTTTCCATTCTTCCCCCATACTCTGTAGCCTCACTACCATGCTGAGAAACCTGAATTCCTTTTCTGCTCATAAAAAAGGAGTCCTCTCTAGAAGTGTTATAGTGGAGTGATTAAAGCACAACAGTGACAATCAAAGCCCTAATAACAAATGCTAAGGAAAGTTAAGTTTAAATACAGCATTAATAATTCCATTTGGGCGATTTTCAGACTTGTCTGGATTCATCTGGTGAGTTCTCCCTCCACATTGCTCAGGCTGGGAGCTGCTTGAGTCAGGCACTGTCTGTCCTGTATAAAGCCAACTACAGTTATACCATTGTAGCAAACCGTAATGATCTGGATTCTTTTCCACGCTTTCCTAATACATCTCAAATGTGTGTATGTATCATCCTGCCACATCCTGAGGGATCCAAAAGTAGCTTATATGCTTTGTTCCCTGACTGTAGCTTGTTGGAATGTGGGAAAGAAGTCATGAGTGTGGGGACATTGATATTGCACAGTGAAGGGCAGCAGTCATGCTCTTGTAGGAAGTTGTACAGTATTTGCATGAAAAGACCATGGTATGAGAGAGCATTGTTTCATTACTGGATTATGTAATTATTATCAGGTACATATTGCTTCTATATGCCTTTATGATTAATTCTATATTGAACTCAGTCTGCTTTCCTGCTTGTACCTCAGCTCTTGCTTCCCTTCCCACCCTCACTGACCATACCACTCCACCCATGAAGCCTTCCAGAAGTGCAGGGTCCCAAGGCTGAGGTCACCACAGTTACTCTTAAACTGGACAATACCATTTTGAGTGGGACAATGCCCCAGATCATAGTTGGTCTATAACCTTTGGTGGGGTACTCCTGTGAAGTGTGGCTGACCTTGTCCTTAATGCCTTCCATTTTCAACATCAGTTGTTGTCTACGGACATCAGAACTTCATGGGCTATCTCCATTCTCTAGAACTCCAGTGGCAGAGAAAAATGGCAAAGGTGTGCCTTCTACCCACCTCTTCCATCATCTCTGCACCACAGTCTTCCCTGGGGAAATGCTTTTCCCATGAGCTACAGAAATCTTGTCTTCACTTTAAATCTGCCTGCCACATAACATCTTTAGCAACAATCTGAACAAGGCAGCAAGCCTTTTGTACGTGTGTGTCTGCAGACTTTTTGTTATGCATTTGTATCTGACATTAAGGACCTTTTTCAGAAACAGACAGAGCTCTTAAGGCTTGTCTGTACTTAGAGTCTTTACCAGCAGTTTCTGATATGCCTTTCTTGAAGGATGGTAAGAATAAAGTATCCACACATCAGTTTCTTTAGGAATAGTTTCTGTGCTACAAATAGACAGAATATCTTAATCTGTATTAACCTTTGAACAGAAAAAAAGTAATTGGTTCCATTGAGAGAATTGGTTTAAGCTGTACAAGCAAAAACTTCTCTTTAAATTTGCTGCCACCAGGCAGCTTTATGAGGCCTCCAATAACAAAATCCTTTCATGTGGAAGCGAGGCTTAAAGCACAGGTTTATCCCATCTAACTGACGAGCTGAGGATGACTATATAGCTGGGTTAGATGATGGCTGAGTGGTTTGTATCTGGAGCTCAAGATCCTTCCAATGATTGCTGGCTTACAGCAGCACAACTGACATGAGTGCTGTCTTGGGAGCCAGTTTCAATCCTTTCTAGATCTTTTCATACGGACCAGCACCAGAGTGCCTTCCAATGGCACTGGATCTTTGGCAGCAGTGGCACAAATTGTTTTTCCTGTGGGCTGAGCTTCCACATCCCCCTAACCCACTCTACAGGCATGGATGGGTGGAGGGACCTGGTCTGCAGCTGGGACGAGGGGCTTGCTCTGACTCCTGTCCTTTCCCCGGTGACAGGACGCTGTGCCCGCTGCGGGGAGAATGTTGTTGGAGAAGGCACTGGATGCACAGCCATGGACCAAGTTTTCCACGTGAAGTGTTTCACCTGCATAACGTGCAACAACAATCTGAGGGGACAGCCTTTCTACGCTGTGGAGAAGAAAGCCTACTGTGAAACCTGCTACATCGTGAGTACCCATTCCTCTTTGTGCCCTGATTTTATTGCACAGACGTAGGAAACATCTTTTTCTTTCATTGCTGTGGAATTGCCTTACAGTTAAAATCTGACAACCCTGTGGCAGTACCATGAGTAACAGGTTTTTTTATGGTCTTCAGAAGAGCTCTGGTCTTTTCAGCTTACTGGATGAATTACATTTCCTGGTCTGACCTACCTCTGAAATGAAGTGGACACAGCAGGAGAAAGAGATGGGTTTTGAGATTGTTTCATCTCTGTAAGGAGCGGACTATGCAGTCATTTTTTAGCAGTAGTGTGGTTCTCAGCTTTCTGTGTTGAGAAACCTGATACCAAAATGGTTACAGACTGTGGTGCCCACTAAGATTAAGGAGGTGGGACACAAGAAAGCACTAAAACTTCTAAAATCAAGACTTTCGCCTTGCTTGATGGAAGATTTTCTACTGAACTAAGGGTCTTTGGATTAGATATCTTTTGACACTTGCATTACTCTAAAATTTCACTTCATGCCTCCAACAAGGTCTTTAAGCAAACAATCAACAGTTGCTCTGAGGAGCTGAATGTTTTAAGAGTCTCCCATAACAAGTAGCTGAAACCAGTTGCACAGGTGCAAATTAAAGAAACATCCCATAATGTGCCTGAGGCTTTACCTTGGTCTGACCTTAGCATCCAGTATATAAGGATTATCCTTGTAACTTAGGGTAACAAAAGCAGTGGAACATTCTTAAAACACTGACAGATCTTTCTCTAAACCTCCAGTTTTGAGTTCTTACAAACACAAGGTTCTTACAAGGACCTGAGACTCTTCCAGAACTGGATTTACACTACTGAAAGTAAAAATTGATGTTTTTCATTAAATTTCTGTCATTCCAGTGACAATTAGAGCAATAACACTATAACATTTCTGAAAATGCCACCACTATCTCATTGTTCTCTCTACAGAGCCTTCACAGTGAGATTGAAATATTGAATATAAAAAGGGAGGATTGTATCTTATTTACAATGGCAGTGATAGATGGGCCTTGTTAATTTGCTTTTAAAAACTAAATGATCTTTTGGTTGAATATGTACTTTTTAAATAATTTCTGTTTTTGTTTGTACTAAAATGATTGCACCATAAAAAATTTAAGTTTCATTTTGTGGCAAGTTTAACCACGTGCAAAGCACTGAAGATTTTAGGAAGGTGAATTCATAATATAATTGGAGCAGCTTTATGTAACTGGAATTAAACATTTCATTGACTTCAGGCTGGAATTGACTTCATCTGCTTGCAGATTGATATTTTCTTTTCTTCTTTTTTAAATCAAGCACACATTCTACACCACTCATCTGCTTTAGTTTGGGAAAACATCTGCATTAGCCACTGTAGTAATGGTTTAAGATTATTTAATCCCATTACTTATACACTTCATTAGCCTGAGTGAATTGTTGGCAAGGGTTCAGTAAACTTCCTACATTGGGAGATAAAAGGATAAAAAAGGAAAGGGAGAAGGATTCTGTTCCTCATTTTCTTTCAAATTTATCTTCTATCTATTTAAGGGATAAAGGAACGATAATTGCCTGGTTGCATCTGCATTTGTATGTTCTGTGATACGGCTTTGCAGCTCCGAGTACAGAGGAAAGAGTAAACGTTTAATAGCTTCCTTTTATATAACCAGAAGGGGCCTTTAAATGTTTATCCATGCAGTCCCCAAAAACATGGTTATGGAGTTAGCCCAAAACACGTCTGGATCCATCTGCTGCTGCACATGCAGGGGAAAGGATGGCAATGCTGATGGGGCTACATATATGTAGCTGGACAGCTGGTACTGTGAGTGGAAAATGAGAAGCAGGAATCTGGCAGTCTGATGCAGTAAAGAAAAAAGAGACACAAAACCCAAGCACATATTAAACTCTTAAATGTGGAAGAAACAAGTGTTGGGAGCCTGTGTCTCAGTGACTTTCAGAAGGCTCAGGACTCTGCTGTATTGAAAGCCAGATCTACAAGGGATCTAGGCTTGTGCCATGCCACTGGCTTTAGGCCTGAGGAATTTGTGTCCTAGAGCGTATGTCTCATTGATTTTTCAGTGGAATGAAGCTTGCATTGGCTTCAGTAGGATAATGAATGCCTAAGTACACTGAGGCTTTGAGCTAGGCTTGCAAGTTGTTCTTGCAGATGAATGAGACCCTTAAATTGATGAGGCACAGCCTGACTGCTTTTGTCTTTACATGCCTTTAGATGTGTGATGCAGTTATCCTGAACTCTGAGAGTTAATGACCTGCTTAAAATCTAGTCTGTCTAGCTATATTCTGATGAATTGTGGCCTCTGATTATTTTTGTTTTGGTTTGGAGGTTTTTTCAATTTCTTTTTGGTTGGTTGGTTTCAGGGGTTTTTTTGGTGTTTGGTTTTTGGTTTTTGAAGGTGGGTGAGGTATTTTTTGTTTCCCAAAGTCCCTGTATCAGAAAATAGCTTGGATACTAGGAGTCTTAGATCTGTGGAAAGTCAATGGGACTGAAGTACCTTGACTCAGATTCCTCTGGACCTGAATTCCCATGGAGGGTGCAGCAGATGTGACTGGCCCAAGACTGCACAGCTAATTCATGGCAGTGGCCAGCTGAGAAAACAGGGTTCTCAACTGGTGTGAGTAATTCAGTGAAACTTATTTCTGGTCTACCTAATTCACACTGATTTCTAACACACATCCCTATTTTCCCAAGTCGAAAACTCTTAACCCCTTACGCAAGCCATAGAGGCTTCATGCATATAAAGAATATAAACTAATACTTGCCTAGTAACACTTGCCTAGTTGTGATATATAAATTCTTGAAGCCTGTGATTATTTTTTAATAATTCACTGGTGTGACTTGTGGCCTTATGCACACAAAAACTATGCACAAAAACAAAAATAAATGTTTTTCAACAATTAGAATTGGCTAATCATCTCAGTTTGTTGTGTGACTCTTCTTAGCTGTGGTGTAGGGAAGCCATAATTGAGATTACTGTGAAGAGCTGTATTTAATTACTGGTTAGTCAGTACCAAGCCTAAATAGCTTGCGGAAGGGGTTTTCTTTGTTGTTTTGTTTTTCTGGTTTTATTTATCATTGATCCAATTAAGATGAAATTCCCCAAAAGTCTGAATTAACATCTAAGGAAATCAATCACCTGTTTGAAAAGAAATATTTTTCTTAATGGGAATTTGAGTACCAGAGTTAATTTCTTTCTCACAAAAATCTTCCCACCCAAAAGCCCATCATTGTCATTTCCTGTTACATCTTCTGAGTGCAGTGAGTTCTGTTGCCAATGTGTTTGCTGGTTTTGCTCTGCATCCAAGGATTCTTTCATTATTGATGTTATTTCTAAAAGAGTACCAGTCTTCTCCATTAAGACACTTCTGCTGAACTAAAAGCAACTGTAAAAACTAAAGTGTTAATAGGAGACAGATGTGGCCCAGTCATTATGACAGTCAAGTTAACATCTGAAGTGCCATGATAGGGTTCCCAGTATAACCAGTGCGCTGCTGTGCACGTGATGAACACCATGTCTGCAGTATGTTGTCAGTGTATTTTCCCCCTCCCTTACAGGGCAAATTACTGACAAAAGAACATTTGATTTGCTTCCTCTAAGTAGATCAAGATATTTTAACACTGGACTCAGAGCAGGGAGAAGGCTAAGCGTAATATCAGTAGAACTGTTGTTACAAAAAACTGAAGAGCAAGATGTTGAGCAGTGCCAGCTGTCTGCTGTCCAAATACCATGTTATCATAAGGACTGAACACAAGGTTAACCAGACACACCAGTCTGGCAAGAGTGATGCTGCTGTTTTGTGAATGGGGCATTTTTTGATGTCCAGATAACTTTCTCCAGGATGTGGAAATATTCCTTCATTCTCTCTCCCCTCTCCTGGCACTGTAGTGGTTGGCAGCTGGAGATGTGCACTCTGAGGTGAGGGCTGGGAGGGGCTGAGCTCCTGCAGTTAGTGCAGAAAGCAGCAAGTTCTTGCTGATGCTCCTGGCCCCTCAGGGTTTCTTCTGTTGTGTCCAAGTCAATGTGACCCACCTGAGGAGAGGACCACGATGGGACTGGGAAGGGTACAAGAGAGCAGAAATAACCAGGGTCAGATGAAAGATTTCAGAGAAATGATGGGCTAGAAATCATGAGTGATTGAAGGAGAAGAAAGAAACTCTTATTTCTGCCAAGCTAGAGCAGGGGAGAGGGTATCCTCTGTAGAGCCTTGTAGAGACCCAGGGATTGTGGTTTCCTGTTTTTGCTGAGCACTGCAAGATATTGAGGAAAATATCTTAAACCCATTCCCAAAGATCACTTACAAGGATTTTTTGCAGGTGAAGTTCATCTTTCCATAGTACTAAAGCTGTGGAAGTGCTTGAAGGAAGAAGAATTATGCATGGAAGTCTTGCCCTGATTATTGGTGTTCCCCAGCTTTGAACTTGGAATCATAGGACTTTGAACTTGGAATCATAGGGCTCTGCCTTTTTTTTCCTCTCCCTCCCCCATTACTTGTTTTGTGAGCAAAAAGAAGTGTACCTTAGAGGCTTTTTTTTTCCTCTTACAATCTTCTAACCTCCTGGCCTATCAGTGGCTGTAGTTCAGTAGGAGAAGATAGTTCAGAACACAACACAAGAGAAGTGCTGATGCTTTAAGAAATGGTACAATGAGAGCCACTGGTGCCATGGAGCATCCTGGGAAAGCTTAAATTTGCTAATCATTTTAAAATGTCAGTGTTAACTGAGTTTGTGCTCATTGAAGTCTCTGGTGAGACTGCTATTGGCTTCAGTGTGAGTGGTATTGTAAACCTCCTCCTGTGTGCATGTGAGTGTGGTTGGTTGAAAGCTGTGCAAGAGCAGCTTCCTGCAGCACATAAGGTTTAAAGTGTAAGGTTGTTCCCTGCAGTAAAACTACGTCTATTTTTAAAAATAATTCTGCAATTTGTAAGCAGGGATTACAGCACTAATTTAGCAACTATGTAACAATTTAAATTGGACCAGAAAAGAGAAACTATAATTTAAAGATTTTTTTTTATGATACAAGTTTTCTTCTTTTTAAAGTAAAAAGCCCTTTATTCTTGTTTTTGTCAAGCAATGTATTGAATTTGAGAGTAATTTATGGAAAGTGCTGCCAGCATGGTATTGCAAGTGCTCCACAATTTGAATTTAAACTGCTCAATGGGATCATTAAGACTATTATGCCTGCTTTCCAAAGAGTTTGAATTCAAAATGACAACTGGAACAAAAATATAAAATAAACTAAAGAGAAGTCACGCACTCTTTGCGTGGTGGAATTTTTCTGCCCTCGAAATATTTCATTGAGATCAATGCTGCTCTTCAGTCCTCTCCTAGAAAAAAGCTGGTGTTGCTAGTTTTAGTTTGGAGCTCCTGTGTGAGTCATCAGCAGCAGGGAGCTGAACCTGTGACCCGTGGATCGAAAAGCATTAAGGCTCAGCTCCTGTGGCACAGAGATGGAGCTGGGCTGTGCCAGGCAGCAGCAGCCGCAGCCCTGGGTGTTTCTTACCCTCAACAGAACTGGTCCATGGGCATAGCAGCCACAAAACATGTCCAGAGTTTTGGCATGTTTTACTCCTACTGATTATTAGCACTGATAATTTTGTTAGTCTGCAATTGGTAATTCCTTGGGAAAAACGTAATGGCAAGGGAAATCTGTTACATCTAGTAAACTGATTTGTAAAAGTGAAAAATTAGTAAATCCCTTAAGTGTATAACAGCCCTTTTTATTGATAGCACTCGGCAACATCTGATATAAAAAATGGAGACAGAAGGTGGAGGAGGAGTGGTGGCCATAAGCTCCACTCTACTACTTTGAGTGGTAAATGTTCTCGTGCAATCAGGGCATAGATAGAGGAGGATGGGATGCTATTGCATAAGCTGCACCTGGGGCTTCCAGGAGTCCAGGTCTAGGAGGTACAAAAATGTGTGAGCGAGTATGTCGATGAAGCAGCTTCTGTCAGAACTGGGACAGCTGAACTTAGCTGACCCTCTGGAAGATTGTGTCTGTTTTTTCAGTGGCCTACCAGCTGTTACAGTGGATGGGTCGTGCCTCTTATTTTGTCACGAGGCAAGGAAAAAGGTTTCTTTGCAGGGGTGGGTGGGTGGGGGAGTCAGCAGAGGTCCATAACCTCTTTCTAAACTGGAATTATAAAGAAAGGGGAGAAAGTGTACCATGAGATGATGAGGTAATGCTTTACAGGGACTCCTCTGTAGAGACCCAGAAGCTCATATTAAAGAAGACAGGGCCAATTCATCTTGCTGTCCAACGAGGACAGGACAAGAAGTCTGCAAGCCAAGCCTGTAAGAAGGAAAATTCATAGTGCTCTTGGAAGACATGAGAGTGAGCCCTGCCAAGAATTGTACTGGGCTCACCTTGGTGATGGATTCTGAGACCAGTGTACCTCGGTGTAATTGACTTTCCAGAAAGCTGACTGGGGTGTTGCTTTAGAGGAACACCAGCCATGGATTGTGGAGGTGAAGCAACTTGATGCTACCAATGAGAACAGTGTCATGCGGGGGATATTTTTTGAAAAGTACCATATTGCTGGACAGCATTTTAATAGATACATCTGTGTTGGAAGAATGGGCATGAAGTGCTGATTAACTATTCATTGATGTCTTGGGGTGCAAAGCTTTGTAAGGTATGGATCACTTTTCATTCCTTTTCATGGCCCCTATTTAAAAATGTGTTCATATTAAGTGATGACACCTCCACACCTGGAGATTGAGATTACTTGCTTCAGATTTTTGTGATGGCTTGATGGAAAGATCCAGATCTTTCCTCCTGTGTGTGTTGGCAGCATAACAACTTGAATTGTAGTCTTGTCTCTGCCTTGTGCTTTTATAATTAGAGACATTTTTCATATTTTGATTATATGAACTAAGCATCGATTTGACATGTATAATCTAGAAAAACTATACCATGGGAAATGAAGAGTTCTTAGTGACTGAAAAGATGATACTGTGAAGGACCAGCTGCTCCCATTCAGTGAATTTCTCGCCTCACAGGGTGAATTCCACTGACCAACTGTATATTCTTTGGAAGAAAATAATCTCCCTTTCTGCAGGACTAATGGGATTTTATGGCTCCTGGCTATAGATCCACTTATGGATCATGCTACGGTATAGGGGATGGCGAAGTCATTTAGCAATGGATTTTAGCTGTGTGTTGAGCTTTCCCTATGGAAGGTATCCCAAAGCTTGCTGCCTTTGCAAGTTAGCAGAAATAGCTTACAAGGAAAGAATAGCATCTTTGTAGCATCTACCTCATTTGCAGTCAAGTGTAGATGGGTATTGGCAAGTCACATCCAGTGTTTACAGTGTTCATCTCTTTTCTTTGAGCTGTTCACTGCTCCTCAGTGAACTACTTGCTGCTTTCACCCTTTGCTGCCCGAGCAGCATCTGGAGATACCACTGTAAATAAATTCACACTGTGGTGTGTCAGTGAATGAAAGTCTCTGCCTCCAAAAAACTTCTTGGTAAACAGCAAGTCTATGGAAAAGGCAATAGCATCATCTCCATATTGCAGATGAAGAACTCCATTAGACTTCCTGAGAAGTCTAAATGGAGTTTGTTTGGATCATGGATCTCCATTGCTGGAAGCCTTCAAGGACGGGTGGGACAAACATCTCTTAGGAATAGTTAAAGTCTAGGCATGGGCAGACCTAGGGGTGTTTTCTAGCCTTACTTGTTCCAGTTCTGAGCTTGAGTGACCTGTTCAGGACCACAAACACATACTACACTGTACAGCTCAGGTTTTCTGTGCCCCAATTTTCTACCTGTTTGCAGTTCAGCCTGCCAAGATCTTGAAGTAAAGGAGCTACCTTTCTTTTCTTCCCCTCTTCCAATCACTGCTGTTTAGAGACTGGACATGAATATGAACGAGCATTTGAAAGCTGAGTGGGAGCTCTTGGAAAACCCAAGAGGGTGTAAGGTACCTTGACATTGCTTGTCTCTGTGTAGTCCTACTGATTGCTTGTAACCCTGCATAGTTATTGGTCAATTCAAACTGCTGAAGACAATTATTATGGAAAGGCTGTGATTTATATGAAATTTGGCCTGTAATTTAGGCGTGTGTTTCCATCAGATCTGTGTATTATAGAGCTCTGTCCTTTCTAAGGCGGTGATGTCAAAGTGCTGCAGTGTCCAGACATAAAAAAAAAAAAAAAAAAATTGGAAGTCACTGAAGTAAACAAACCATAAAGTATTGGTTATTTTTACCAGAGCTTCTGGCAAAGCATACTGCAGTACCTGTGAGTAACAGCTGAATCTCCTGGAATGGGTGTGTTTAGATTTAGCAGGTATGGTTCCCTGAGCAGCCTTGAAGAGAGCAAAATCTTGTCTTGCTCACTCTCAATCCAAGATGCCCTCTTCCTTCAGCCCAGACAGTGATTTGCAAGCCTGAGTGCCAGGGAGCTCAGCAGGCTCTTGCAGCGTGCCACTTGAGCCGTCTCCTTGGTGAAGCCACACTCCAAGGAATTTGCTCTGGCAAAAGCTCAGTCTGTGAGTCGATCCTCCCTCTAGTGTCTGCCTCTGCTCTTCACTCCAGGACACGATTTGTGTGCATGTGATGTTTGTTTGCAGTGGGAGAAACTGTTTAACTTGCCATCACGCACACAGAAACCCAGTGGGCTTGGGAGATTTCTGGTTAGAAAAAGATAAAATCATGCCAGTGTCGGAAAAGGGCAATAAATGGGAACGGTGACAGGAGAAAAAGTTTATTGATTTTAAGAGCATGGAGAGTGTTTGGTACTCACGTAGAGACAAAGCAAATTGTAAGACTGGTGTTTCATCTCATCTGCGTTGATTACAAAGCTGTGGGCCAAGTACAATATTGACAGAAGAGAAAAATCATCCACTGGGGTATTTTGGGCAGAAGGAAAACCAGATTATAGCTCAGCTCTGATGCTGTGGCATTTGCTGGGGACAAGAGATAATTGTGCACTGGTAGGTAGCAGCCCTCACAGGAGCAGAGAGGTTGATGTGGTCAGTGAGACCTTTGGTCCTGCGGTGTGCACCCACCTCAGCCAGGCCTCTGGTGGGGTTAGGCAGGGATGGCACCACTCACATCGGTGAGCATGGAACTCACAGGGCATCTGGATTGCTGAAAATGAGTGATGAGATATGCTCAGTGCTGTCCCTGCATTTCCCTGGCTGTTGTTTGCTGATAAACATTTGACACAGAAGCACCATGTAGGTTTTCCACACCAACCTGATGCTGTGTCAAAGCTGACTTTACCACGCAGCTCTCTGAGGCAGTGCAGAAGTTAGAAACTGTTGGCAGTTCTTATGTTACATGCCTATGTTTCAAAGGCTTTTGTTCTTGTTAAAAATGGTGCTTTTGGAAAAAAATAAACTAAGCATCTTTGTGACCTCTTGTTCTGAGGTTATAAAGCATAGGTGCAATAGTCTTTAGTCACTGTAGGAATGTGCTCCTGCAGATGCTGGCCATTGAAAAAAAATTGTGTATTGTTTTGATTTTTATTTTCTTGCTGAAGTCAATCTACTAATGTGTATAATGCTGCAGCTCATTGTATTTGCATCCTTGCTGTTTGACTCTTTAATGCTGAGTGGCCTTCCAGATTCTCCTGTCACTTAACATTCCTTATGTAGGTGTTTTTTCAAACTGCTTCGAAGATGTAAAAAGTAATGGTTATTGTGCCCAAAACCTAAAAGTTGCTGCTAACCAAACCCAGATATTTTCCCTTGTCTGTGTAGGGAAATACAGCAAGAGGGGGAAAAATAACAGTGTTGAAATGTAAATTAATTCTCAGATGTTATCAGGGATTGAGATTTTAAGTATGAATATTCCATTAGCTCCTGACAAGGTAGTTTTTTGTTTAAGGTCGTGTTTGAACCAATACACCATCTTGGCATTCCATCAACAAAGGTATCTGTGTAAATGCAATCTGTGTTCAAGCCAGACAACACTTTAAAAATTTTATTTAATATTTCCTACAGCAAGCCATCTGTGACTGGTCATATTTTAGGAAGCAAACGAACATCATAGCAATGTTCGCCAATCTCTTTGAGTAACTTCTAGACTTTTTAAATTAAATGTGCTGCCAAATATTTATGTTCTGTTGTGAAAAGAAAAATATTTGTTTGACATCCTAGTCTCCCCGGCAGTTTGCAGCCGTTCGCTCCTCTGAGGAGCTGCGCTTTTCTCGTGGGTGCTGCAGGGCCAAAGGAGGATGTGGGAGTCCCTAAAGGTGCCTTTTGGGCTCCTCCTCAGGGAATGGGGGCAGCTGTAGCACAATGGGGCTCTGTGGGGACTGAGAGAGGTTGAGCCCTGGGTCCTCCTGTGGAGGGTGTGACAGGGGCAGGCTGGGGGCCAGGTTGTGCCCAGTGCTGACACTGGCAGGGCAGAGGTGGTGGAACAGGCACAGGTGGCCATCACAGCATTCCTGCCCACGTGCAAAAGGCTCAAGAGTTCCCGGAAAAGCCAAACCACTTTGCAGGATGTCTTCTTCCACTGCGTCTGCCACAGGCACTGCAGCCATCACCAAGGCAACCAAGTTGCCAGAATTTAGCAGCAGCAAAATAGAAGGAAGAATTAGTGATGGCCAAAATCATGGCTGCTAAATACCCCGACTGAGCTGGGCTGTGCTCTTAATCATACCTAGCATTTAGCAGTAATTTAGAAAAAGTCTTGGGTTTTATCCTGTTTTACAGATTTATGGCTGGCTTAAACTTAATAATTCTAAAGTAGTGAAATGCCTTTGTTCAAGAGCTTGGAAATCAGTGTTATCCTCTTACTACATACAGATACTAATAAACAAGTAAAATGTCTAAGACTCACCTGAAATAGTGAATTCTGTTTTGGAAAGGCTGAAATGTTCTGAAGAGTCCCTGGTGGCACAGCACCAATTTTTGCTCAGTACTCATTTAAATGGTCCATAGAATTTGTACTTACCACCTTGGGACTGTTGCAACCAGCAGAAGCCCAGGTGAATCATCAACCCATAACCTGTCCACGTGTCTGTCACCTATAGGATCAATGCCATACATAGAACGTGCATATTCTTACATTGTGGAAAGAGGCCCTTGCAACAGAGCGGGGAGAGAAAGCAGTCCTGATTTGCTCTATTACCTCTGACAGTTTTACTTTCACCGTGGCATGGCAATAAGATTAAAGTTTTATAGTAATATCACCTCCATCCAGACAAAAAAAAAATTAAATCTCTCCTCTCTGGTACTTAGATTTCAAACTCTTTTTATAGAGCCCCTGCATCTGTTAATAAAGTCCTTAATTCATTTTGAACATTTTATTGTCACTTCGGATAAAAGTTTAATCAGATAGAATTATTGCCCTTCTAATATTCCCTTAACCTTTGCATTTTAGGCTTAGACCATATAATTTAAATTTTAAAATCACTCTTTTATAGACTTGAATGCCCCCATCTCTTTTTTAGAGGGTACTTTTGCACAGGAATGCCATAGTCTGTCTTGAGGTCATGTGAAAACTTAAAAGGCTCCAATGTGAGCACTGCTCTCTTTTCTCCACTGAAATGTCTTGCATGCCCTATTAATTACTTTAATGGTGACATGCTGGTTTAAGGGAGTTCTTTATTAATGCCACTAAATCTTTTTTTTATTGTTGTTTAAACACTTTTTCTTTTCTTTATGTAGATGTATTTAATCCTTTCTGTCTTTAAAATAAACGAGTGCATAACTCCACACAAGGTGTTTGACATTTCCATCTTTCCTTCTCAGGAGGATGTAGGGAGAACTTTGCTCCCTTGTCTATACTGTCCACATCCCACTAGAAATGCATGTCTGTAGTGTCTTCATGTGTTAGATTGTTGTGGTGGAAGTCATATTTGAAATCTGATCTCTCTCTTTCCAGAAAAAATATACAGTCAATTTGCTTTTACTCTTCCAGGATGCTGAGACTGTAGAGGTCAGTTTGGAATTTTGGCTGAAATTGCAACACTCCAGTTGAAGAGGATTTGCTTATGTTTGAGCCTTTTTCTAGTAAGGAGGACGAGTTGATTTGCTCTCCTCAACCAGAACTAAGTAAGAGTATTCTAGCAGTCCATTTTTATTTCAAAGATGTATAGCATTCACTATACTGGTTTATTTATAGAGCAGCCCTTTTGCTGAACCAGCCTAGCTGTTAAAACACTGGAATCCATGCCTGCAGCTGGATTTTGGTCTATCAGATTTCTGCTTTTTTAAGGTGAAATCTTTTACAAAATACCTATTATTGATTCATCTTAGTTGCAGATTTTCTTGATCTGCGGGGGGGAAGCAAGGTGTGAGAGAGAAAATATCATTAGGACCCAGAGAAACTTTTTCAAAAGCACATAAATGACTGAGGAATTGCCTGCTTTTGGTTTGCTAACCTGCTCTTGACAATGAGACTTAAACTCTTAGTAGTAAGTCATCTAATTCTTTATTCACTTTAGAAAGTGTTATGTCTCCATTGACCATTGATGGTTTCACCATGGGACTCTTCACATTTGAGATGTATAAATAAACTTCACTGGTTTTAAAGAAAATTGGAATAGATTGTTGAAAACTTTGTGAAGAGGTTTCACCAACAGCAACTAGTTTTTTTCTTTGATGAGGGAACATTGGTTTAGGGCTTGGGGTTGGGTTTTCTTGTTTTCTTTGGGCAAAGTATGGAGGTTTGTGTTACACTACAGGGTTTCTCATGACCTCCCCTCTCCCAGATGACTTCTGGCTCCTAAAAACATCTGTGCCCAGCTGGGTAAAGAGTTTCTGTGCAGCCTTCTGTGGCTAATGTATACCTGTACATACACACAGGCTTGCACAGGAGGAATCCAGAAGCCTGAATTCAGTCTGAAATGATTTGGCATTTGCCTGGGAAAGGTATTCCTTCCTCTGGTGGACCTTCCCTCAGGTTTGTTCAAATCAGTCTTCAATTACCAGTAGCATTATCTTCAATTATCTTTGCTGTTGAGTGGGCAGAGCCTTTTGCTCATAACTGCTACTTTAATTTTGGGAGCAGGCAGTACACTCATGCACTTATATGGTACTAAAGGGTGCCTTCTGCATTTTCAAACTTTGCTAAATGGCACCCTTTGCATTTTAGAATAAGTGGCTAATTAAATGGCAAGGCTGAGTGCTGTTTGAGCCATGGGTTAGAGTCACTCTAACTTAGATAAGAGACTGGATCCCATAAAACAAATTAGTCTAAGTTATGGGCTTGCTCCCACTGATCCCAATTTAAATGTTTTCTTTAAAATTAATAGGAGCTGAATCCGATTTGTGGTGCCCAAGACAACATGGCTAATGAAAGACATGAGACACAGACCCCATCTCACAAAGTGATCCTCTCAAGTGTGTGAAGAATCTAGACTGGCCTGATCAAAAGAATTTTCAATTTCTGTTTTATAAAGTAGAAGTAAAGAAGATTCAAGTTAATTTTAGTGGAAATTCCCTAAAATTAACTGAAAAGCTCAAAACATACTTTTCCCCCTCTTTAAATTTGTTTCCTTCCCTTTTCCCCTGCGGTTACCTTGTTTATTTTTAAATAAATAATCATATTTTAAAGCAGTGTAAATAAATTGCAAAGTGTGCTCCAATGGGGTAGATAAATATATTCCATCTGCTGGGGAGTGATTATTAAATAATTCACCAGTGGCAAACCCAGGAGTGGTTATCCATTTTCCTCTCATTCATGGGTAATTTTTTCTACATCCCTTAGGAGCTCATTATGTTTTCTTTGTACATAATGTTTAATAATTTTAAAATCTGGCACTAACCCCTCCATCTACAGATTCTTCAATTTTTCCCAAGTATTTGTGCATGTGTACACATGTATGTATTGGCAGAGGAAGATACTTGTTTTCTTTCTTCCTTCCCCCTTTTTTTTTTTTTCTTTTTCATGTTAAGGGAAGGTGAGAATTTATGTATGAAGTGAGGTGGGGAGTTGGAGGCAAACTTCCTACAACTATGCAAGGGGGTTTCCTCCTGCACAGATGGTGGATGGATCACATCCCTGGTCTCACCCTTGGGTGGCAATCTACATAACTTCAGGGCCATGGCATTAATATGAACCTCATACTTTAACATTTAAACAAAGGAATAGGAAGCAAGGTGAGGGAGTAGGGCATCTGAAGTGCCCTGTCTCCTTCTTCTCAGTGTTAGGAAGAATTTTGTTATCTTCTAAGGGACCAAGAGTGAGCCCAGTGAGCCTGGTATGTGGATAAGCAGCAAGCTATGACCTGACTGAAAACTGGAGCTATATCCCATCAGTGGAAAAATTGCCACAGATATGTGGATTGGTGGGCTTTGATCAGGCAGGGTGGGCAGCTGGGTGGGGTTGGCACAGAGCAGGAGCTGCACACAGTCAGGAGCTGGCACCTCCAGTGCTGGCACCTCCAGTGCTGGATCCCATTTCAGAAATGGTCATGTTCCCATGACTGTGTGTTCTCCACAGAGCAGGAGGTGAGGGACCACCATCCTGTCCTGCAGCCACCCAGTGCCAGTGCCCAGGGAACTGTGGTCAGAGCTGGGCTCTCCCCCAGGCTGGAGGCAGGTGTTTGCAGTTACAGGACAATCACTACCTTGGTGCTAAAATGTGTAATTAGCCACAGGAAATTCTTTCCTCAGCTGATGAAGACAGGAAGGTAAAAGTGTCTCTTAATGCTTCCACTGTTTTTCCTAGGGAGTTGAGTGAATCTGGCTGCCCTCAGAGAGGGGAACAGCAATCCTATTCCCCAGCAGGTAATGATCTCTGCTGTTCTCTTGCACATGTCTAGTTGTCCATACTGTTGACTAGAGAGCAACAAAACCCTCTCACTGTGAGGTAAGGAGCTGTTTTATTTTACTCTCCCTCTTTTTCACATTCCCTGTAGGTATGTGCAGACCCTGGGTTTCAGAGACAGCTGGGCTCTGTACAAAGCAGGAGCAAGCAGCTTTTCCCTGGGATAAAGACCAGATCCAAACAATTTGGTTTTGACTATAATTTCCATATGAATCTTGACCTGGAAATTCCTCCTTTTGTTACTCTGCTAATACCTTTTACTACCTGGGGAACAGGTTTGGAGGGGAGAGGGGAAGTAGTCCAGCTATGAATTAGCAGAAACTTGAATATTTTGCTTGTTTGTGAAGAAAGGCTCTTCTTTCCTTTGTACTTCATAAGCTGATATTCTGCATATTTCCATCCCACATCTCCATCATAGTCAAAGCCAGAACAACACTTTCCATGACTGGCTTCTGTGCAAAGCATGAGTTTTGCTGTACTCGGTATGGCAGAATGGAGTGCTGCAACTAGTGAGGCTGGTTCTGGCTCTGAGCTCCCTTCTCCATCTCATTTCCTGCTCCAAATGTTTGGCAGTTTTCACTCCTAGAAATGATGCTCCAGGATGGAAGAGCACAGGGAAGCTACTCTTCAGGTGAAAGAACATTGCTGAGTGATCAGATTGAATACAAAGTTCCAGGGCAAATGAGCAGTGTGTTGTTCAGCACTGTGTGCACTATGGACATGTGAGAGAAGTTGCACCTTGCAGAGTAAGGGCTGGAGGATAAGCTGGGGTGAGCTGACCAAGCTTCAGGAAAAGTTACATGAACTGTGAGTTTGTGAAGCTGCTCTAATTTAAACCTCAAGAAACTGGTGTGAGGGAGCAAAGAAACCAGCTGTGGGCTGGAGTGGTGTTTGATGGATCTGACAGGAGCTGGGGACTACAGAATTATTGCCATGCTGGCTCCTCTGTGCCCATGGCTTATCCTACATTAGCAGTTCTCCAGCTGTTCAGCACAGGAGACACCTGTGTGTTCTTGCTAACCCAGACTGCAGGCACTTCCATCAGGGATGTTGTGGAATTCTCTGCTGATTGATGTCCTTGATATTAACCAGAGCTGAGCACTGCCACTTGAATGGAGCAGGGACAGCAAGCTCAGTTCTCTAGAAACCTGAGCTTAGGATGTAGATAGAGACATTTCCACAATGTTCTTTTTGCTTATGATGTGCACATGCTGCCTCTCCCCATGGACCTTGCTGTCTTCAGGTCTCTAGGTCCTGAAGACAGCAAATTTGTGTGAATTTCCTGTTCATCATGATGATCCAGTTGCTCTTTTGCCCTCTGTCAAGCACATTTAGAGTGAGAGGAGAAGTGGTTGGCTTAAATGGGCAGGATAAGTCCAAGGGCAGAGCTGGGAAGTTGCCTGGGGCTCTCCCACACCCTGTCCAAGGTGTAAATACATAACCCAAGCACCTTTTCCTGCTGCTGTTTCTGAAATGGCCCTGCTGGCAGCCCCTCTGCCTAAATACCCAGAACTTTCCCCACACTGACATGGAGCTGGGCACTGATGTGCTCTGCAGCCTTATTGCAATGTGCCATTAGGAAAACTGTAGTTGCCAAATGTTTCTGTTTTTACATGAAGCTATTCCACTGAGGTTATCTGATTTTTCTTTGGTGCTGAGAAAAGCAGTTGAATCAGATAAGAGACCTTGTGGGTGGAATACATTATGTCCAAAAATCAATCATAAGGTAAGGTAGGAATAGAATTGAGTTTATTTACAGTGTGTTGACTTTTATAGTTAGCACCATTTATTAGAGAAGATGAAGAAGAAGAAGAAAATTAAGCAGAGGGCAGGAAAATGTTTCTTTGTGATATTTTTGTGCCTGGCAATGGAAAGAGATGTGTGTACGAGCTGACAATTTATCTTCTGCCCTGAAGAGAAATGACTTGTTCTCAAATGGGCATGAAATGAAATAGTGCAGAACACGATAGGAACTTTTCAGAGTAAATGGGTCAATTTCCTGTCATTCTCTCGATAATTGTATGTAGAGCACACTACGCTCCAAACACTGGCAAATGTGGTTTTTTTTTTTTCCCTCCTGTTATTTTACTCCTCTTGTAAATGGGTGGAAAACATATTCCAGTGCTGGCACTATTATAATCAGCTTTTGCCAGTGGCTAATAGCAGTCCATTTTCGGTGAATGCTTATTACCTCCAAGCAGTCCAAGACACTACATAATAACCCAGCGCTGTGTAGACTGGTACTGCTAGGAATGGGATGCAGTTATAGAGACTGCATTGCAAATGCCCCATCACAGCAGGAAATTTGCTTGTCCCTTTATCTTCTCTTGCCTAATTGCAAAATGAGCCCTGGTGCTCTAGCTGGAGAAGGAGCCTTTTTTGCCTTCCAGAACTTCCTGGTATGGTCAGGGACTTTCTGCTTCACCATCCCTTAGCAAGCTGATGCATTTTTCTCCACTTAGAGCAGCCCTTGCTGTTAACTGAGGGGTCATGGATTGAAGTCAGACTCACTGAGGGCTCAGCTGGTAATTCTATTTTGGATGTGGTTAATTAAAAATAACAGAAGTTTTGTATAATTTGTCCAGTGGGTGACAATTAGGATCTGTGTGGCAGATTGGGTAAATATCACTGGAATGGGTTAATGCAATGACAGATCTTCATGAGTGCCTTTGAACCTCAATCTTAGGAAAAGGGAGAGAATATTACAGGGTTGGCCTCAAGGTGATGGATTCTGGCTGTGGAAATATCTAGATAAGTCCCAAGTACTTGATTTCGATAAATTCTCTCCTCTTAACTCCAAGTTAAGCAAGATGTAGACTTGTCCAGCCTATCTAATCATGTATAGTATTATGCTCCTAGCTGGAGGTTATAGGAAGGATAAAAAACAATCTCAGCCTGATCAGGGCTGCAGATACTTGAGCTGTGATGTATCCCCTGATGGGGTAGGACAGCCTTGTGAGAGCTAAAACCCATTCTCTCCAGTGACTTAGGGAGAAAGTTGACCAAAAAATGGATTTTGCTGAAGATCAATGAGATCTTCTGTTTTCACCCCAGTTATCCCCCAAAATGAAAATCTTAAGTCACATGTTTTGAAGGCTAGAGTCTAAAAGGTTTGAAAAGAAACCCCAAGAACAGATTTTTTTTTTTTTTCTTATTCCCACTAATGAAAAGGGTGGCATGATTAGGCATTTCCTATGCAAATTGTTCATTTAGGAGGGGAAATCAGGGTCCTTTCTGGAGCTTTAAACAACATTGTTTTTTCTTACTGGCTGTAACTAGAACTCTTCTGTATATACAGCCCAGGGTCAGTATCACCTTCTTTCTGTATATGCAGGACAGGTTTCAGTCCAGACAGGTTGGACTGGGTCACAAGTTAAAGGCTATTGAAAAACTTTCAACCTCTGATTTTCTTCTTTTTGTAGTTGTTGCTTGTTCAGTTTTTTGTGGGTTTTTTGTTTTTTTTTTTTTTTTACTTTTTACTTTGTTTTACTTTTTTTTTTTTCTTTTCCACTAGGATAGGAAAATGTCAGTTTTTCATAGCTGTCTGTAAGAACAGACAGGTCTATTTGTCTTATATGTATACTGTTGATGCAAATGGACTGGAAATAAGGATACCCAGAACAGGTCTTCATCTTCTGCATCTGCTGTCGAGAGAGGAATTCATGTAGCAATCCCACTCTGTGAATCAGCAGTTGCTGAAGTATGCACACAACTGCTGGATGGAGCTGGCCTCACTTGGCTCATGTGTGAGGCTCCAGACTCCTCACAACTCAGGAGGAACGGGAAGTAAATGATCTCTGACCTCCATCAGCAGGGAGCATGGGGAAATGTGTGTTGTTTATTCCACCTGTCTTTGGAAAAGTGCAGCCCTGGAGGACTGATTCAGAAGACAGTTATGCTCAGTAATTCTGGAGCAGCTCAGCTGCCTGGGACAGGATCAGCCCACTGTAAAAGCCACCAGGGGATTTGGGTCAGAATTCGGCCGTGCTGCTTCTTCGACCAGAGAATGAGTTCTAATGACTCTTACTTGGAGCAAAATAGGAAAAGATCAAGGGCAGAATTAGTCATTTTCCCCATGTTACATAACAATATTTTAGCAAACATTCTTCTCCCTGAACATTTAAATGCATTGCTTGAATAATCACTGAAGACAATGTGGTAATAATATGTTCCTGATGTGTTGGAGGCAAAGCATTTACTCTGGTTTTACTTTTGCAAAATATATTAAACTACTTAGCTTTTGCTGATGTTTACACACAGGGAGTGTGGGGGGTTGTTTTGGTTTTTACTGCTATTTCTTTAAGGGAGCACAAGGGGATTGCTATTAAATGGGTCTGATTCTTGTGGTGGAATTCATCCCAGATAACTTCATCTCGCTACAAGGCATGTGCTTGGGCTGACATGCATGTGCCTTGGGAGTGATGGTGGAGAGTTATTGGTATCTCCTAGGGAAAGATATTTTAACCAGCCCTACCAACAACTTTTGCAATCATCCCAGTGCTGGTGTCACCTTTGCTAGGTGTATTTAAGGCAAGCAGCATCTGAGTACCTAGAAAGTAGGTTTTCTTCCACCTATAGCTCCCACATGGCCTAGTTGTTTAGTCATGCTCTAATTCACTCTCGTTCAGGACTGACTCCACCAGGAAAGGCAGTTCTGACCATTTTCTTTGATGCAGCCAGTGGAGTTGCAATACACCCAGGTAGTTTTAAGTAGTTAGGAAATGGGGCCTGGAGATGAGTAGACTCAAGCTCTGAAACTGCCTCAGCTGGAGGACAAAGCCAAACCTTTCATAGATGTAGGGGAGATGTGACAGAAAAGACTGCTCTGGCAGAGCTCTTTTAGTATCTCCAGCTGAAGCCAGCATGCAGAAAATACCCTGGGATATGCCAGAGAGGGTCAAGGCAGGGATGGAAATGTTCATTGGGATGATATGGGTCAGGACTGCACTTGTCTTCCCACCATGGTCTCCCGGCCTGCTCCACCTTCCCACTTGGAAAAACAGATGGCTAATACAGATGACTACAAAAAGAGGATGGAAAGGGGCCTTAATCCATGGTGTGTGTGCAGTGGGCACCATGATGGGCACAGCAGTGCTGGGAGGGGTATGAGCTGGATGGACTACAATGCTACCTGTGAGCAAAAGGTGGGTTAGGAAGGCATAGTGTGGCTTCTTCAGCTGGCTGGGTTCTTATTGTCAGAAATGGATTTTACTGGGATTGAAACTTGGATTAAAAAACATGTCTTTATTAGCTCCAGACAGAGATGCATCCTGGAATCTTGGAAACTGTTTCACTGCTGTCTTTGGGAGGAAATTTTGGCTTTCTAAGTTACAACATGACTGATATGTTCTATTTGGTTTTTTGAGAATTTTTTTATATTCCCATGACTCAAATCCTTTTGAATTTTTCCTCCAAACCATGTGTTTGTACACTAGCATAGCATTGCATTGGATATTCTGGCATGGGGCAGTGGAGGATGGAGGAGTGTTTTTCCACTGCTACCACAGCAGTCTTCAGCTCAGTGTTGCAAAGCACAACTTTTAGGACAATCCACCACATTCAGACTGACACTTCCCAGGGGGAGCAGGCACAGGGGTTTTGATCCACCAAGACCAGCACTTCTGAATGGATGCCCTACAAAGAGAGGCACAAGCCCTGCCTCATACTGTGACAACTCTTTCTGCCATAAAACGTGTCACCTCTTCCTCTGCCTGAGTTTTGCTGCTTTTATGTGCTTAAATAGGGTCTGTCCTTTAATGACATAATTGTAGAGGGGTCTTCTTCACCCAGTCTTCTGTCCCTGCAGTGCAGGGTACAGGGGGTTGGTTTAGGCCATCTCTTACTTGCACAGGTAAATATTTGCTGGGCCAGAGCAAAACAGGCAGAGGAATTGATGCCATTACTCTAAGGTCAAGCTGTTTGCTGGAGAGAGAAAGGACATCAGCCCTCCAGGCATGTTCTAAGAACACACTGCAGATCCAGCTCTGCAAACAAGATGTACAAGGACATGTCCTGTTTGTGAATTGCCACCAGCCCTGAGTCTCCAGCCAGCATTGAACAATCACCTCATAAGTGATTGTGTGAGTGCCTGGTGATTATAAGTGGAGGCACCTCAGAGACTTTATTGAAAACCTACATGTTTTTCCTTCCTGCCATATGCACCAGTTCCCCAAAGGCTCTGAGTGCTGAGTCTGCAAGCTCATTTTCCCCCTTACGTGCTGTTTGGGCAATTGGGAAGGCCTGGCAAGGCTCTCCAGGACATCTTCTCCATGCAAGGAATATTACCACCACTGCCAGGGTGCCACCATGGGGACACAAACACATCTCCTGATGCCTGAGAAAGCATGGGAGTCCACCTTGCTTTCTGGGAGCTGTGTTGCTTGAAGGGCTAAAAGGGGTAAAAACTTATTTTGGGGTTACTGCTGTCAGCTGACCTGGCTTTGATGCACTTGTGTAAGCAGACAGCATTTTCGCATCTATGCTGTTTGCTTTAACATGTCAAATAGCTGATGTTTTTCCCTAGCTCCTTTCTCCCTCCTCTTTTCTACTGTCTCTATAAAATAATACTGCTATAATCCAGTTTGACTCAGCAGGATCCCTTTCACGCTGGCTAATCCCCATATATAGGCATCAGTTCAGGGAGGTGCACCAGAACACTGCAATATTTTCCCTAACATTTTGTTTAACCAGGATGACATTATTCAGACAAATTAATTCCTCCAAGACGTAAACTTGTTCTGACTGAGTGCTGCAGCAGCCTCCCTGAGAGCAACAAACCATGATCTGACATCTTAACAGCTCTCCACACAGTCAGGGGGAGTCTTACATAAAAGATCTTCAGCTGTGTGTATCTGCAAGGTGCAGCTGTCCCTTTCTGCAATAGATTTCTTTTTCAGCAGGTTTTGGTGGAAAAAAATATCATTTTTTTAGGAAGTGAATGGGATCTAAAGCACAAGTAATTTCAGAAACTATCCTGGGATATAAAAACATGCGGTAGAGATTACCCTACCCTCTGAAATCCTTGCCAAAGATTTAAAAAATGGGGTTCTGCTGTGGTCACTCTCCTTCCATTTCAAATTGAGTTCATCTTGCTTGTCTGAGCTATTGCTAGATGGGGGTTACAAAGCTCAGGGGCATGTGTGGGTGATGTGTTAGCTGTGTGTGCCAAATGGCAGCACCTGTTGGAAGAGGAAAATGTAGAGTCCTTCACAAGTCTGCCAAGAGAAGGAATTCTTAGTCTGCCTCATAGAGAAGAGGTCCTGATGAAAAAAGGCCCTGTTGTGCTGCTTTTACCCCATATAGTGTATGGATGGGCAGGTGAGCTACCCTGTGCCCTCTGTGACACCAGGTATTTGGGGTGGCATGGCCAGGCTGCTGGAGCTGTGTTCAACACTGGGTTTTCTGTCCACACTCCCCCGAGATGTTTTCCTGGCACTTCAGTTACCTCTTGTACTCTAATGTCAGGGTTCTGGGAGCCAACTGGGAAATGCCTTCTTCCTCCTCTTGCCTGGCATTCCTTCCCCTTGGTGTTTCCTTAGCTCCTAGATCCAGAATCCGGAGTTGAGGCTGTCTTGTTGGCCTCAAAGGTGCCAAAACAGCTGAGGGTACTCTAAAAGAGGAGGAAGGAAAGAAGAAATCTGATTAACCCAAAGCAGCAGAGCCTGAGCTATTTGAGCACAGTTCTGGGTCCACATCTCACAGCCCTGGCTTCTCTTCTGAATCCTCATTGCCCTTTGTCTATTTTTTTATCTGCTTGAGTTGCTTCACTGTGTCTTAGTTATACATTGCTGAGAAATGGGTTGGTGTTAATTGTTCATTGAGACTTGCATGGAGTGACTTCAGAGGGCTTAGCTGACTGGATGGACATGGTCTTGGAGTGCTGGGAGCTTCTACCTGGATTTCTCTTCTGCACCTTCCCATGTCTTGGGCTAGCAAGGACTGCTAAGGGAAAACGCATTCTCTTTTCTGCAGCAGTGTATTATTGACAGAGGGCATCATTAGAGACTCCTGGTACTCCATTTCAAGCACCTTAATGTAATACCATCAACGTTAATTCAAACTGTGTTAAGATTACAGCAAGTAACTGTAATATCCAATAGACACTGAATAATTTAAAAGCTTTATAAAGTTGAAGCTTACAGAAATGGATTTACAGATGCATAAAACTACCTCAGATTAGTTTCAGAGGTTCCCCTTGCTCAGTATCAGCTGTTGCAGATGTTTCCCACTTGCTTCCCAAGGGAACTTCCACATCTTTTTCTCCTGGTTCTATTTGTGAAAGATCTAACATTAGGACTGCACTTTCTATCACATTGCAGTTTTGTCTTTTGGGGAATAGTCAGTCTTCAAGCTCCCTCCACGCTTTTAGCCCTAGGATCATCTCTGCATGGTGATTCTGAGCCCTTTACTTGCTGCAGACACGGGCTTGACCAGTAGCTTTGAAAATGTCATTTAGACATTCCAAATTATCTGCACAGTAACAGTGAGAGTAAGCTTGTTGCTTTCCAGGGGCTTGGTGGACTAATTAGCAATTTATACTGTACTAAGGTAAAGTAGTTTTTTCTCCTGTTGAAGCAATTCTTAACTCTTTATGGAAAAAGTCGTTTTCATTTCATAATAAATGTGTGGAGTAACTTCCACACATTATACAAACTCTGAAATGTCATTAAATCGCACAGTTTATTAATGGCTTCTGTTTAAGACTCCCTGTGATATTAACCTGGGATAAACCATCTGTCCCCCAAACACATCTTTGGGACCAGTGCAACTGTCCTTAGAGAGAAACCATGTGAATGACCAAGGCTGAAACAAATTTCTAGTGTAGTACTGCAGAGCTCTTAGTCTGATAGTACTTGATGTTTACCTGTAGTCTGTTATTAATAACGAAGAAAAAAAAAAAACAAAAACCCCTTCTGATTAAATTAGTGGATTAGTAAGATGTCAGAACAGTGGAACAGAGAGGCATGGACTGATGAATATCCCAGACTCATTTGAACTCATTCGGTTTAATACACCCAGCTGTGAGGCCATCTATTTGTTCAGGAACAAAACCATCTTCTGGCTCACCACCTTATCTCCAGGTAGAGGTTCATCCAGAAAAGTATCTTCCTTAGGAAGGATCAGAGCTTTCTGTACAGCCAGCTAAGGGAGCCTTAGCAAGTGGTAAGTCTGTGTCTCTTGATGTGTTCAGGCTATGCCTGGGCACTGAGATGGAAGTCTTGATTTAGTCAAACCTGTAAAGCACTAAAAATTCTAAATGGATCAGTTGCCAGGGATTCTGCACAGAAACAATGCTGGTATAGCACCAAGGACCTCACAAACTGTGAGTTTGGGGTAGGAGGAGTGGTGCCTTGTTTGGTTTTCTTTTTGTCACGTTCCCAAAAGAGAGCAGAGAGCCCAAGCACGTTGGGAAGCATGCACGTAGCGTACTGACAAGATCCTTGTGTTCTGTACATGGCACTAGCTAACACATTCCTCCTGTTAGACATTGCCACAGCAGGTCCAGATGTCAGTAACTCCAGCTGATACCACTGAAGAATGATGATTTATGGCCACTGGAGAGTTGTGTGTCTTTGTTCAAGGAGCACAAGAAAAGGACTCGGAGGTTGTGCTTGGGGTGGTCAGCTATCTAGGTCAGAAGAGGTAAAAGCCGCTGTTTTCAAAAATTGGCCTTCTTTCCAACTATCTTGTAGTTTGTCTTCTCTGTCAGAGAATATGGGCTGCTTTGTTGTTTTTTTTTTCCAGGATGCTGAACATACCCCAACTCATGCTGCTGGTTTGAAGTGTCTTTAAGAAAAGGTGGTTTGAATTAACTACCCTAAAATATAGAACACACTATCCCTGAGGACACTTTGAAGTGTGTGACTGTTAAGTCGTTAAAAGGAGGGCTATACCCAAAGTTAATTAATTCTTACATTAGGCCCTGAAAAGATCAACTCTACACCCAGCTGTAGTCACAGGAATTCCAGGCAAACATTGGAGTATAAAGTGCATGGAAGCAGGAGAACTAAATGGCAAAGACAAGCCTTTGGTATCCGGGTAGTATTTTCTAACCAGCAGATCTCAAAGCTTGGGTTTTGCTTTCCAAAGCCTGGTAAGAACAAGGATATGTGGAGTTAGATGAACCCTGGAGTGAATGCCTTATTTTCAGTCACACATTCCAGGTCTTGGCTCAAATATTTTTGTATTGGGTTTCTTTCAGAAAAGTGCAGAAAGACCTTGGAGCCAGAAATACTGTATAAAACACACAGGATAATTAGCAACCTCCTGGAAACACGTGAAACTTTAATAAAACTTAAACTCTAGTTCCTTCCCACAGGTGGAGTCCAGCAGTACTGTAGGCAATATGCACAATTAAGCTATTTTTATGCCTCTTCATCTAAAAATGTGAGTGTTAAAACATATGTAGGTAAAGCAAATGGAAAGCTTAGACTTGCCTGCGTGCCATGCTCATTTGAACTCTCTACATTAGCCTGGATTGCTGCTGAGCAGTGTGTGCTCCAGCAAAGGTTTTGCAAAAGGAAATGTCTTCACCTACAAACCTGGCTTCTTAAAAATCCCTATGACTTTGCAGCTCCAGAAGATACTGACTTTCACTGCCAACCACAAAGGGGAATAAATGACTGGGAGGGCTCAAGTAATTATACAAAGTGCCTGGATCAACTTTTCCATGGGGATCCTGTAGCTACTGGTCTGATGGCTTAATAATGTGCTTCTGAAATGGCTGCTTTCCTCTGCTGTTTCTCTCTGGGGCCAGATTGCCAGCAAGACTCCTAAGCTGCCCTTGCAGAACTGGCAGGACAATGTTCACTGGACTCATGCTGCATGTGAAGGAGCCAACAGTAACTTTTCCATAGGAAAACTTGCAGGTAGGGCAGAGCTGGACTATGCTGCTCCAGCAGCAAACTTTGAGAAAGAGAATGACTCAGACAGCCCTAGATAACTTCTTTGTTCCCCACTCTTCACTGCCACTCCCTGTCCCTCTGTCCTTGTCCCTCGTATCTTTGGAAGCCAGTGTGGCAGTGCTCGTGTGGAATGACAACTTTGCACAACCAGTGCAACAAAAAATGTGATCCTTCCATTAGGAGACCACCATCACTTGTCCTTATGGTCTGGATTGGCTGGATCACTCAGATACATGAGCCACCTGCTAATACTGTCTGTACTGTCCATTTTCACCTGGATCTGATCTATAGTGAGAGCCTGATGAAGAGTGGCCCTTCCTTCTTTTGTTCCTCAAAGGTCCATTAAATCAGAAGCTGTGTATGGAAAGATGTGCCCCAGTTTTACTTTGCATCAGCTGCTTGGCAAAACATGAGGACCAGATTACTTTGGGTGTTCAGATGTCCTTGCTGGGGAAATGGCAACTTCTGGTCCTCAGAAAGGAAAGCTGGAAGTTATATTAGGGTGGAAATGAGCAATTCAGCAGTTACATTGGGAAACAACCATTGATGCAGGTGATCTCAGACCTTTTCAAGTACTGTAAGAAGCACTGGAGCCTGGTCTTTTCCACTGTTATGGAAGGAAAATCCCCATAATGGAATGGAACAATTAGATATCAGAATGATCCTGAAATAATGTTGTTTTTTTTCTCTACATTCCATAACCACTGTGATTTCAGCCTAAGAGTCCATACACTGAGAAGATGCTATCGACTTGAGAATGGACATGTTATATAACATCTATTATACATTCAGTGTGTTTATATAAATGCATATCTCTTATGTAACTGTGTCACTAGGAAAACAGTGAGGTTGGACAAGTTGGTTTCTCCTGCCACCACTGCTCTGCTTTGCTTGATGATTCTTAAGCACTGTCACAAGACACTGCAGGTTGTGCTGCTGATGTGTGTGCCCAAGTGAATCTCTTCTTTTCAGCAGCTCCATTCACTTTGGGTTTTTTCTCAACTGTTGTTTCTTTTTTTGAATGTAATATTTGGCAGGAAGCCTTTGGTGTTGCTTTCACAAACACAGGAGTAATCTGGTTAGTAAATACTATGGACTGACAGTTGACTAGCACAGTGTTCAGTTGCTGTGCTTTTCAACTTGAAATAACATCGAGGGCAGCCTCCTCAAGTGATGTAAAAGACCTGGTAAAGAAATGCCAACTGTCAGCTTGATTTTTGGTCTGCTCTGCTCTGACATAAAACTTTCTGACAGCTCAGACCAGTGTCCTTCATATTCCAAATTAATCCAAAATTTCTCATGGTAATGTAAGGGAAAGAAATTACTTTAGAGTGCATGTTTCCTGCTCTGAACATCCTTGACTCACCCTGCAGACACCAGAGAATTACCACCTACTCAGACATGCCTGTCTGCTCTTGATGGAACTCTTGAGCTTATTTGCATTCCAATGGTTTTGCCATCCAAAACCTCTGTATCCACATGCTGTCTGTACAAAATAGGAAAAAACTTTTTTATTTTTTAGGGAGCCTTAATTTTTCTAGATTGAGAGCAAAGGAGCAGCGCCAAGTGGCTGAATCAACTCAACAGACAATTGTGTTGTAAGGACTCTTCTGCCCAACTTCCTACAGCAGTATCTTGAATAGTAGAGTAGCCCAAAGCTTCTGGTTTACTTAGCACTTATTCAAGGAGGGATCTGATGTATTGTGTGGGTATCTCTTTGTAAGGTTAGTAGGAATAATGTGCCATCCATTCTCTCCCACCTGTACAGCAAGCTGAGTTCCAGCAGAAGCACCCTCAGAGGAGGGCAAGAGGTGCAGAGGGGCTGATGTAAATCATCTTCTCTATCTTGGATGAGATTATCTCACAGCAGAGGAAGGAGGTGATGGATGAGTTCTCAGGGTGGAACATCAGTCTCCTGCTTTTGCTTTTCTCACATCTCACTTGACCTCTTTGGGAAGTTCTCTTTTCTGTGCCATGTCTTGTCTAGGTTGTTCTTACATAGGTGTCTCAATTTTCTGGTTTTGTATCCCTTCCTTCTTTGTCACTCTTATCTCAGCAGGTGGCTCAAACTTGCTTTCCCGGACAAGGAACTGAATCAAACATCCAGGTCAACTGAATGAAAAGAATAGGGATGTCATTGCATCTAAAAATAAGCTCAGTACCTGGTAGGTGACATATTTGACCCTGGACTTAGTCAGCAGCCTGGATTTATTTCCAATTAGAGTCTGACTCTAGGTAGAAGAAGGGGTGTTGCTCCACGAAATAATTCAGTTCAAATCTCTGAAGAAATCCTGATCCCCCAAAAATGAAACTTCTAATCTTGGTGTGGAGGAGAGAGTACAATTCTTGTCTTACATTGACTCACTAAATTTTGGGTTCTGTTATTCTTGACAGTGGCCAGTGCTGATTGTCTGTGGGTTTCTAGTGTTCTTTCAGAGTCTTTAAAAATAGACATTTCACTCAGGAGGCTTTCTTCAAGAAGTAAGAAACTCCCTCTTTCTCTCCCTTTGGAAAGACCTCAGAGCACCCACAATGCTTTCAGCCCTCATATTTCAGGCACAGATAAATCTCCCACTGCCCCAAAGGCTCCAAGAAGTTCTCCTCACATCAGGGACATAAACATATTTGGCAACCCTTTAGGAAACATATCACGGATTTGGGCAAATCATATTCTCACTGTCAGTTTGGGTAGCAGCAGCATCCAAGTGCTGTGAGAGTTTGGGGGGAGTTTTTTCTCCAAGCTTTATACTGGATTACGTTATCTATTAAAAGCAGCTATTTTTATTCTGAACTGCTGCAATGACCTGTATTTCACCACTTGCCTGTATACACTGAAAAAAAAAAAACATTATCTTGCACTCAAAAGGTGTTTCAGTGAAAGCTCCATGAAATTCTGTGCAAAATCTCATTACCTTCTTGCTTGGGTTTTTATTTTGTTTCAGTTTGGGGAAGTGTTTATTTCTTGGTAGCTCCAGGTGCCAACTTGGGTGTTTGCAATAGAGATGTGACTTCTGTCAGAGCATCACACACCTCCTGATAGCTGACTAAAGCCACTCCATAGATAATATGAAGAACAGAGTAGGAAAATTATTCTCTGAGTCACTGGTGAACCAAGGACAGAAACCAAATACATTTAGTTTCCAGTGCTCTGCCCCTGCCACTAGAAAAAATTTAATTTCTCTTGTGACTTGTTTGAGATCTTCAGGAGAAGCTTTGCATTCTCTTTTTTTGAGCAATTAAGGTAGAAGGGGGTGCTGTTAAACTTGATATCCAGCTGAAATATTTAATTTATTTAGTAGTCATTAGAACTAACTTAGAGATGCCCTTATCTATAACTTGAACTAAGCAGAGGAAAATAGATTATGTGCCTTTCCTTGTGGCTTAGAGAGATGAGAGGTTTTTATTCTCAAGGAGTGAAGGGGAGGGATTCTTTTAAATTTTTTTCATTACAAACTCTAGAAGAACCCAGATTCTCAAGCAGTAGCCCTGTGTTTCTCCTTTTTTTTTTTTTTTTTTTTTATTTCTCCGGGAAATCTCTCTTGGAGAGCATAGGAAGCAGAAAAAGCCAGCCTTAAACAGGTCGTAGTTAAAAGGCTTGTTCAATCTGTAACCAAAGCAAGCTCAGCTGGATGCTAATTTACCAATGAGAGTTTCCAACTAAAATTTGTTTTCCATTTTAATCAATGAAGCTCCATTTTCTTGATGGTTTTTATCTCACAAATTCTTGCATTGCTTGAACAGTCCTTCAGGAAATGCATGGCAGGTGAGAACTCATTTCAAATATAAAAATACCAAGAAAGAGGAGAGTGAGGGGAACTATAAATAACCAGAGATGTCAGAGTCTGTCATTTTTTCCTCTGCAAGTCAACTTTAGCAGTTAAGGTCAAGCTAACATTTCCATGTCAATGGTCAGTTACATCAAAATTCTAAAACAGGAAAATTGAATGGAATTTTTAATTTTTTTTCTTGTATTGTGCCCGATTTGGCCAATTTATAGTTTCTTTGGTCTGTCAGCTCTGAGTTCCAATGTTATTTTGGTTAAGCTTCTTGCCAGAGTGGCAAGCTTGGATTGGAACATTGGGTTTATTAAAGGCTATGAAATTAAATTCCTCACTAAAAGAATAGAAAAAAAAAGCCCACATCTTGCTGATAGTCACTTCTCTGTTTCCTTTGATGCGGTTCAGTTTGACTTGAATTTTAGCCTAACAATTTGCTACACAATTTTGTTTTGTTTTCACGAAGTTCTAATCAGCTTAAACTGCAAGCCGTTTGAAATGCCTCTCTAACAGCTTCCTTGGTATTGCTAATTAAGCTTGAAATCTCTGTGTTGTCCACAATTGTATCTAAACAAGGAGGAGAGTGTATCTGCTCGATGTTTGCCACATCTCCCAGCTGCGTGTAATTCTGCTGCCTGTGCAGAAAGTAATCACAACAGGACAGAACCTTTATTTAGGCAAAACTCCCAGGGTGGCATGCAAGGTCAGGCACACCATGTTTTGAGAACACATAAGGCAAGCAGAGCTGCATCAACAGCACAAAGTCTGGAAGTGCTTGGGAATAATGAACAGTTATCCCCCAGAGCACTTTATTCCACAGAGCCCTGAGTTATGTATGGTCTGTAGGTGCTCTCACCTGATCTGTGGGTGTTAAAAATAGATAAAAGCACGGGCTATCAAAACCTGCCATGTATTCCCCCAGTCCTTCAGAAGCACAGCTAATAGAATATCATAGTTTTTAAAGCTACCAAGGTTCACTTCAGTGCAAAAAGAGTCCTAACAAATCCTCAGACACATTCTTTCTGTGCTGGGCAAAGCCAGGGGCTGGTTTCTCCTTGGGCAGGGAGCACAGTGTGTGAAGCAGTACTAATCTGCTGAGGCACGGCTGCTGATGTGCGACGCAGCCCAGGGATTTCCGCGCTAGCTCCGTGCCAGTTTGCCTCAGCTGCAGGAGCCTTGAACAAACTGTTTACCTCTGACTTTCTGGGAGGGATTTTGAGGGATTTCCTTCAAATTAGAAATCTTTGAAAATCAGCATCTCACGCCAGGCATTGTATTATGCAACATCTTGGAATGAAGGTCTGGTCGTGCATTAGGATCTCCTTGGATGGAAGGAGTCAGAGATGGAAACTGTCTTATCAGATCATCCCTTCCTGCCAAGGCAGGCTTGTCTCCGTGCTCTGCTGTGCTTTACAGATGTTTTTCTCTCCAGTGCTCCAAAAGCCTGTCCCAGCTTCCTGGTTGGATGTTTTCTGGGCCAGTTGCAGTCCTGATGTGGAGTGACCTATTTCACATGGTTATACTGGCTCATACCTGGAGTGTGGTATGGTAGCAGTGCTAACAGCAAGAGTGAGCTCTGCTGCACAATGTGCTGCTTCAATTCTCTGGGGAGCGTGCAGCTCCCCTTTCCTGGTGGCAATAGGCAAAATGTGAGGAGTTTTGGAAATGCAGCTTCACTAGAAAATTACTGAAGGGGCTGGAGCTGATTACTAAGATGTTTAACAATGTTCTTTTAAATAGCAGTTGCTAGGGATGCTTTCAATTGTTTGGCTTATTGTAGTATTCCTTGCAACTATAATTACTGTTGCTGAAAATTTCATATGCATAGACTTTTTTATTCTCCATGCTATTTTAAAGTTAACTGTAAGTTAGAAGCATTTCCCTAGTATTAAACTACTTTACTCTTGCAAATGGCTGTAGCCACATTGAAGTGTTCTGAGTAACAGCTTCAGGTGCTGTTCTCTGGTACTGCATCACTCAAAGCTGACTTTTGAGATGTCTGCAAGTCATTACAGATAAAAAGAATTTAATTTTTTCTGTTAATAATATCTTGTTTACATTAAGTAACCATTTAGGCACACAGACTATTTCACAACTATTTATCAAATCTGACACTATCCAGTTTTTCACTGGGATATGTAACTTCTACAGCCATTTTATTTACAGGCCAACTGAGGCACAGAGTATGGGAATGCTTTGCCTATAGCAGCTACTTGGTTTAAAAGCCAGAAGTCCAGGCATTTTATCTTCCAGCCTACCAGTTTAGAGGACAATTCCCTCATTTTTACATTAATAGGCTCTGCCATTTAAAAGGGACAAAGATCTCTGTTGTCAGAGGAATCTACAGAAGATGAGTAGCTTTGAGTGCCAGAAATTAGTTAAGTAATTTCCAACACTGCTGATGGATTTGTAGCTGGAAGGAGTCAATATGGCTGTGGTTGGACATTGAGCATAATGCAGAGCAGATTGTTTACCCTGACATTCCTTCACTCTCAGCTTGGTGGTGCTAGAAAGAGGTGCAGGCCTTATCTAAACTGGCACTGAGCATCAGAGAAGTCACCTAGTCCCTGCCTTTGATGCTCCACACATCAATTATAATCAACATTAAAAATATAATTCTTTCTACAGGTAGTATGGCCAGCTTGTGTGCCTGCCAGGCCCAGCAGCCTCCTCTAAGTTTGCACTCCAGCCTTTGGTGTGCTCAGACAATGGCAAAGCCATCCCTCAGCCTTCACTTGATAAGAAAAATGGAGCTTCTTTCTCCTCTCACTGTAGAGCTTATTTTGACATCTGCTTATCATTTGAGAAGCATTTCTCAAGCACTGTTCCATTTTCATCATGGCCTTTCTGTTATTGCACATTTGTGGACTCAGTTGCATGCCATTGTTATCTCTGCTACTAACATAAGTACGAAATACATCTAGCCTTTCTCTGATAGTTACAGGGCAAGGGGAAGGGACTCCTCCATCCTGTATGCTGACAGGACTTACTGCCAGATTCACCTCCAGCTGCTGAGTCCAAAACTACAAAGCTGAATTCAGTTTTCCTGACAAGAAAAGCAAATTCCAGCAGGGGAGAAGCATGCCAGCCGTGGTATTGCTACTGTGCTGGGAAAGCCACTACATACTGAGCCAAATGGAAGAATGATTTGAAAGCCACTGAATACAGAAACCTCCAGGGCCTGAGTTTGCCCTGTGAAAAGGGTTGCTGCAAGCACAGCTCCAGACCCATTGCCAGCATCCTGGTAACATTGCAGGGCTGCCCATGCAATTTATTCCCTTATCTTCCTTTCCATCTCCCAGCAAATTGAGCTATACCATCTAAAGAACAGCCTCACCACTGTGTCTGAATTAGGCTGTCAGGGGTCACATCCCTTGCCCCAACACAGATGCAGCTATGGCAGCATGGCCTGAAGGCCAAAACACCATCCAAGGTGCTTCTGCAGTTCTCTCCCTTGCTGAAAGTACCCCTCAGAGCAGCAAGAAGGGGAGAGTCACCCTCTGCTAATGTGTCCAGCTGGTCAGGTGAAGTGAGAAGGATTAACTCACACCCAAGTTCTCTCCTCAGACATGCAGGAAGGAATTTCATGCTGGCTATTAGTGACTTAAATGGTATGTTTGCCAAGATATAACCCATCTGTGGAGATAGCAGCTGGGGAACCTTCAGTGGAAATAAGGTCTTGCTTTTCCTTTTCTAGAAATAATGCCAAAAAAGTGTGTGAAAGTGTTGAAATTACATCTTGACACTTAACCCCTCCACCACTGTCTGCTTTATATTTAATTTATAATACAACCATATATTTTCAGACCCAAAACTTAAATGAAACCATTTGCAATTATTTTGAAGTGCAGTTTTTCAATTGACCTGATCTAATTTGAGGTTTATAAATTCACCAGGCTTCTTGAGATTAAAGTGTTCTGTCTTCACTTAAGTATGGAAACATTTTCAAACCTTAAAAAATATCCCACAAAGGGGAAAATGTCTGCTGCTCTGCTCTCCTTGCTGTCTGAGGAAATGAAGGAAGGAGTCACAAGATTTAAAGCATGTCACTTACCACACTTTACTAAGTTACAGTTCAACTATAGTATTTGACCATGTGCCTGTTTTTAGCACAACAGTCACATTTCATTCGTGCAGCTTAAAACCATCTCCTCTGCTCAGTCGCTTCGAAAAATGTGTTTCTTCTACAGTCCTTACAGAAAGTGAGTTTGTGTCCCTGTGCATGAGTTGCCAGTGTAATTTATTCCAGCAACTTCCCGCCCCTCTCCCAGCAAAATAAGCAATACCATGCTCATGTCCCTGTGCGTGAGCTCTCCTCGGTCTGCTGTTCAGAGTGCAGGAGACATTATTTATGTTCATTAGAGCTGGGGATGAATTGCCAATGCAGAAGAAGCAATGACTAATCTTTGTGGCTTTTCTTCTGCACTCATTGCTGGGTCATTGTGGGAGAGTCCTTGTGCTGGCATAATACTGTGAGCTTCTGCTGTCCCCCAGGTTTGATTAGGAGGGGTTATAATCTGCAGCGTTAGGGCAGCGGGATGAGCTGCAGCCCATGGGCTGTCACTGCGCCTCTGCTCCCCAAAGCCTCTGCCACCTTGCCATCTGGGATGTGAAGGTTACAGGAGAGGACTCAAACACTCCCCAGCTCCAGTCTTCTGTGGCTCTTGCAACCCAGCAGTCTTTCCCAGCAGCTGGAGGTTTTACTTTGTGTCCCATCTTTAAATCGTCACAGCAACTCCCTCTGGCCTTATTTGGTTTCTGAAGGGACAAGTATTGCTCTAGGGAGGTCAACTCCAACTCCAAGCTAGATGCTTGCTCCCAAGCAGCTTGTTCCCACTTTGCTACTGATTATGCTATACATGTTTAAGTCTCTGAATTTTAACTTGCAAGATGATTCATGATGTCCTGGTCAATATAATTCTTTCTTTGTGTTTTAGTGTATCTTTGCTTGGGGTTATTTTTCTTGTTGGTATTTAGGGTGCATTATTTTCCCCATGTGAGATTCTTTTTCTTTGCCATGGATATTCTGCCCTCAAGAGACATGGACCCAGACTCAGCCTTAAACATTGTGCCATTTAAAAATGGATGGCTCCTTCCCTATGCTTTTCCAACCCCCAAAAAATTAGTTGGATTTGGAGACACAAGGGCACTCCCTGCCTCTTGGCCAAAAATATGGGAAAAGAATGGTAAACTTTAACCTCAGCCCACACTAGATTTGTGGTCTATATTCTTGTGACATGAGTGTTACCACAACCCCTAGGTCTGATTTTTCCTAACTGTTTCTCATCTTTCTTCTTTGTGCCTTGCCTTAGCTCATACTGTAGCTCATCAGATGCATTCAGCTCTACCTGTTGATTACAAGCAGGCTTGCAACAACAGCTGGAGATAAAAGAAGGAAAATAGACCTGTTAGGCATTTTTCTTCATCTTGTTTGGCTTTTTGAAGGTCTGAAAGCTCCAGGAGGTGCTAGGAGAGTTAGACTAACTGAAAGACAACAAAATCAAGAAGCCAAACTTATAATCCTACAGGGATGCTGTTCCCATAATGTGCAGAAATACCTTTGTGCAGGTTGTTAGCTGCTGGGGCAGCACTTAGGCATGTGGGATAACCTGATTAGAGAATCAAAGAAAACCCTGGTAGCTTCACAGGCCAAATCCTGCCTTACAGCAACCTGATGTCAAATGGGTGTGAATCAAGGAAGCTTTCCCTTTGGCATCATCTGGTAACACCTTGAAGAGAAGGGTCTGAGCCAGCCAGGGTTCTAGCAAGGAGACAGGCTTAAGCAAATACACTCCCAGACAGGGAGTGAGCTGGAGTCTGAAACTAATGACTTTGTTTTTCCTTACTGGTACAGACTTGGAAAGATGAAAAGAATAAATTTCTCAGGTCTGATTTTCAGGCTGTATAGAAGGTTTAATCAAGAGTTGGTTAATTTATAATGTTTGTCTTATTTAGCTGTGAGAATGTCAAACTGTGACTGAGCTGAGATTTGGGAGCAGCAGATGTGTGTTTTCAGAAGGTATGATCCAGCAGGGTGATAGTGTTAACATGGGATGTCAGACAGGATGGTTGTACCAATCCCTAGTGAGTTCAAATGACTCTGTGTGCCCGAAATGTGTGAGCAGGAGTTACATCTGATCCGTGGTGAGAGCAGCTCCAGACTGTGCTGGTTGGGGCTAGACCTCTCTGCAGCGTGGATTGCTGCTGCAGGTGCCTGCTCTGGTCACAGTCCTGGGTGGGCTGCAGTAGCAGACCAGGGGAACTGCTCAACAGATGAGTTCCCAGCATTGGAAGTAAGCCATGGAATTCCTGGTTGTGGGGGATCGGTGTTTATCAGAATTCGAAAATCAACCAGGAGAGTTTATGGGAGAAGCATCCACTTGAGGCAAAGTATGGAGAAGCCAAGCTCTGACTCAGGAGGTCCCTAAACCAGTAATCAGTGGAGACTGGAAGCAAATCCCAAGGAATTTCTGTGTTTTGCTTACCCTGTTCTCATACTTTGGCCTCTGTTGTTGGCAACTGTTGGAAATGAGGCAAGCAGTGACTTGGTGAGGCAAATGCTCCATACCGGAGTGTGTTCAGAAAGTTTCATGGCAAATGCCTTATGAATGGCACAATCTTCCATCAGTGTCCACAGGTATCCTGCCTTCCCTCCTTGGCAGAAAAACGCAGAGAACCGCATGGATGCGGCCTGAGATTATGTGATCTGCTTATGCACAGCAAAACGGTAAATCTGCCAGGCTGTTTCTCCATGGAGAAAATTATTGACCTTGCTTTTTCTGGCATACCAGCCACTGTTATAATGATGATGATGGTGACAGCAAGCAGACAGAAAGGCCAGCAGTCATTCTTTCCTGCCCATTATTACAAGGTATAAAGCAAAATCCAGCCTGAATTCGATGCTAGTCTGGCTGTTCTCTCCTTACAAATGCGCGAGGCAGTTCTCATACGGGTTGAAAATCATAAAACTTTTCATGTCGACCTTTCCAAAAACAATCTTTCTGATCCTCTGATGGGAACTCATGTATTTCTATGTTTGTACCTTACCAGTGACGTGCAGCCCAGAGATAATGTCTGAGAGCAAATGTGTGAGTGTAGAACCTTCTGAGCTCCTGGTGATTCATCTCCTTACAATACATTTCGGTTGCACATGTAAGGACTGGATCTTGCCCCTTGAGAATACTGACTCAAAGAAGCAATAACAATACAGTCAGTCAAAGCACTACTTTCCCTGGGAATTTTGTTGCATGAGAAAGCAGAACTTTAGCCTTCCTTTGTTTGTCAACAAGGTTTGCCTTTCAGCATCTTTCTGTATTTCTGTCCTGTTAGATTTTTTCCATTTTCCTCCCACCTCCCTACTTCTGTCTATCTAAATAATAATCAATAGTGTAATGATAGATTTTTCTACCTCACCCAAGATACATCTGCTGGTTGATAACATTATTTGATAACTTCAGCTGCATCAAGCAAGAATAGTAAGCAAAGTTTGCTTTTCTAAAGTCCAGTGAAATTACCCAAATCATTGCCATAAATTTACTGTTTGTATCTATGTGGTTTGCATCCTCCATTCATGTCATGCATCTTTTAAAGTGCTTGCTTTAAAATGGTTGTCCAGTTGGTGTCAGAAGGGCTGGTGTGGCTCACAGACAACCATCTGAAACAAAATTATCTTGGTGTTTCTATAATTAACTGCAAGGGTGAGTGAGGGTTGATATGAGATGAATCATTCAATGGACCCCACTTGAAAAGTGGGAATTTTTTTGGCTCCAGCACTTCAGGAACAGGCTAGTATGTAGAACCTGTGTAGCAAGGATCATGGCCTCAGAGCTGGCATTTCACAGTCATTATCTCAAACATCGTGGGCCAGAGATAAATAAAGCATTTAAGTCATCCTGAACTCCTGTCCTTGCGGATGCTTTCCTTGCAGCCACTGCTTTGTTCTCTCCCCAGATTTAACAGTACTCTCTGTGGTGAGAGAGGAAGATCAAGATTTTCATACAAGGCAGATAAAGATGTTTTTATGGGATCTGCATTGGCAAAGTAATTAGGAGGTGTCTCTGTAGCCCCAGGAGTTTGCACTTCAGTTTAGCACTGCCCTCTGTGAACTTGTCTCTAATGAACTCCACTGCAAAAGCTCGCTCAGACTGGGCAGTCCAGAGGCAAAAGCCCAGGAGTGCTGGCTGCACAGCTCCTTCCTTCACGTGCTCCTGGCTACAGAAAGTGCTGTGTCTCAGATAACCTACCTGATGAACCACCTCTGATCACTTGTCAGAGCTGCTGAGAGAAGGCTCTGGTTTGTGTCCTCACACTGTTCTGAAGGCTTGACCCAGGCCCTGTGCTGTTATCATACTCTTTGATAACTGTTGACTGTACAGCACTTTATCTAGAAGAAATGAAAAGAAGGTACCTAAAGCTTCCAAGCAGACCAGCAGCAGCCTGTAACCCAGCTGACCTTTGTAAGTGTCCTGCTGAGATGGTGCTCACATCTGTTGTGTGTTTTCCCTGCAGAATACACTGGAGCGATGCAGTGTCTGTGCAAAGCCCATCATGGAAAGGATCCTCCGAGCCACTGGGAAGGCCTACCATCCCCACTGCTTCACCTGTGTGATGTGCCATCGCAGCCTGGATGGGATCCCCTTCACTGTGGATGCTGGTGGCAACATCCACTGCATCGAGGATTTCCATAAGTAAGGCCTGAGCTGCTGTCAAGTGCTTTGCTTGTTGTCTTTGTTTTTTGCCCCTAAAAATTCTCCTTTTTCAGACTGAGATTTCAGGAAGTCCTGAACCCTATGCCACTTCCTCTCAAGGCTCTTAAATAGCAGTGAGAGCTTTGCTCCAAGCAGGCACACTGTGGCGTATGAGGTTAATTGGTTAGGGGACGATTCTGCTTGATCTCTGTTTTGCTTAGAGCTGTGTTGAGGGATAACCTCTGTGTCCCTCTGTTTTAAGTGCTCTGCCTTCCCCTTGCTTTTCACTGTGCATATTTCTCTTCACTGCCTCTACCTGCACTTTCACATCACCACCTCCCTGCTTCTTCTAGTGAGCAATTAAGAGAGGTCCTGTCCTCCTGCACTCTGCAGGTGTTTGCTTACCTCCTAGAGAGATCTCAGTGGCCACAGGCTGCTCACAGCTCCTTTTGTTTCTAGTTGCTAATTAGCTTTTTCAAACTACTAAAAATACAGCCCTGGTAATAATTTATAGTGAAACTGCTATTTAAAGTAAGTTGAAAGGTATAGCTGCAAGTAATTTCTGTCACTGACACACTACCACCCCCATCATCACAACTAATCTGGGGAAGACAGGTAGATATAATCAGAGCACAAATGTTTGCCCTGTATGGAAAAGACAGATACATTACACCCCTCAATTAAAAGATGAAATCAATACTGGCAAATGCGAGTTTACATCTCAACCATTTACCTCTTAATTTCTAAAGGGGTAGACTTAATTAGAGCCTCCTGACATCAGTGTGTGGGTCTGAAAGCTCAAAGAAGCTGGCTGACTTGACAGAAAGGGAAGCAGCCACAATTAACTGGCATGTTAGAATCCAACAGGAGGATGTTCCCTGTAGCTCAGCTAGGCTGGGTTAATTGGCAGCTGCTGTGTTGCTTTGCCTTTCTGTGCCACCAGTTGTGTGTAAGGTAAAATGTGGTCCTGAGCACAGGCCCAACAGGAGTTTCATGCACCACTCAGGCACCTGAAGGATTTCTCTCACACCCCTTCAACAGTTTGGGGAGTGCCCCTTCCCAGAGCCCCACTGCCAAGGGCTCACATGCTTCCAGGAGAAAAAGCTCCTGCCCCACACTGAAGCCTTTTGGCAGTGACTGCATACAGATTGGGGTTCTGAGAGTGGAAAATGGGAGGCTGTCAAGGCAAGGAAGGACAAAAATTGTTCCGTGAACGACTGGGGGGAAGGTGATGGGAATAGCACAAGACCCAGCGTGGCACTCAGAATGCCTTTAGCTGACCACACATTTTGCAGTACTTTGGCCAGCCCAGTTTTAATTGATTAGGGATGACATGTCCTCCTGATCTGGTGGCTGAGTGTTGTACATCTACATCCTCTTGATAACAAAACTGTAGCTGATGCTCACACTGTCACTCAGCTACCCTGAGCTCAGGCCCCACAGTAACAGATCCACATCCCCTGAAATCTGCAGGAATGATCTCAGGATCCTGGGAGATAATATTTGTCTCATAATGAATTACAGTAGCCTGGATAAGGAAATGTTGAAGTATTTTTAAGTACCACATTTGAGCTAAATGGCACAAGGAAGGGCCTGCATGGAGCAGAACATAATTAATTGCCATCACAGCTCCGGTCATATCATGATCCATTTAAGTTATTTTTCAGAGCACTTGTTATAGCCACTGTTTAATTCATTCTTTCATTAGATCACAGCTACATAGGCATCTTTCATCTGCTGCCAGTGAAATTAATATTTTTCTTTATTCCTAGTACAGATAGATTTCTTTTTCTTTTCTAATATAGTTAATTTTGAGGTGGTTCATGTGACAGGCTGGGTGGCAGAGTCAACCCTTACCAGGCGTTTCAGAAGAGAAGGGCCTTTGATCTCCTTGTGTTCTGATGTTTGCCATAAGCTTTGCCCTCTGTCACTCCACAGCCCCTGACCCTGGCTCTCATTACATGGCAGCAGATTCTGTGGGTGTAGGTTTCCTTTTTTGCAGGCAGAATTTGCAGCCAGGAAACTGGTACCAGTAGGTTCTGAATGAAAACAGCAGATAATGATTCACTACAGGATAAATGTTCCCGAGCCTCAAAGCAGAGATGGCCCCTTCTCCTGGGACCTGAGGGGAGCAAAACCAGAGGGAATACAGAACATGAGTGAATTATCCAGAAGGGCATATGGTGAGCAATAGAAGGGAAAAAGAAAGAGCAGTGCTTCTCTTGATCCCTGAGCTGACCCTGATTCAAGTCAGTCCCTTTGTGCAGTGAGTTATTGTCACTATAGCATTGGAAGTCAGGCTGACTGAAAGAGAGAACATTGGGGTCTCTGCACCCAGACCTATTCCCTTTTAAGCCTGGACACACCCTGTTAGATAACTGAGTTGATTTTAGGTAGATAATGCAGCAAGTCAGAATTTCCCTGATACTTCTTGTCTGAGAGTGAGCACAGCCAAAAGAAATGTGCTTCTGTATGCATAAGTGGGTAAGATGGTGATGCCTTGAGAAGCTAGAACAGAGGCTAGGCAGTGTTAAAGGAATAAAGTAGGTATTTATTAGAAGTTGGAAGTTCAGAGTGGATGGCATAAATGTCAACAAATTAGTGTTAGTGCAAGGCAATTCTTTTTAGCATTTCTTTTCAGACTTCTACATTATTTGTTCCAATCTCCAAATTTTAATAGTTTGATTTTTGTTTTGAAGAGATGCTCTTTAAGCAGATCTTCATCATCTTTCTAACCTTGGGATTTGCATGGATTATTTTAGAGGCTGAGGGCTGTAGCAGTGCATAGGTGCCACAATCAAGGGTCATTCAACAGGCACTTTATATGTTAATTAGGGGAGGCAAAATGCTTTGCTGCCTGCCAGAAGTTCTATAAGTCCTCTCCTAATAAATGTTCTTTAGTATCCCGCATGCCTGAAATTGCCTTGTAAGACTAAAATGCTCCTGCCTGTTTTTTCCAGGGAGGGGGCTGTGCAGATCTCCAGCCTGCATTATGTGTGCACATACACGTGTGTGTGCGTTGGTACAAATGCACACATCTCTGGCTGGCTGCTCCAGTTACCAAAAACTTTTTCTCCAAGTTTGAGGATGACTGTGCCTGTCTCTTGCTTCCTCAGGAAATTTGCCCCCAGGTGTTCTGTGTGCAAGGAGCCCATCATGCCAGCCCCAGGACAAGAGGAGACCGTGCGCATTGTTGCCCTGGATCGTGACTTCCATGTCCAGTGCTACCGGTGCGAGGTTGGTATTCCAGTCATGGCAGGCACAGACAGCAGAGCTTGGCTCAACTTCCTCACCACCTCCCCTTGCTCACACCATAGGCAAACCCTACTGTAACACTGGCTCTACAACCAAATTACTTCATTGACTTGAGCAAGCGAGGAATTTTTCCTCATTTATATCCACGCAAATGAGGGGAAAATCAGGTCCCTTGTTTATAACAGGTTCATTAGGAGAGCAAAAGAATGTGACTCAGGCAATTAGAGCTTAATACTTGAGAACTTCATAAATTATAGCCTGGACACAAACGTAGCTCATCTTTATGTTCTTAAAATGAAAGCTAATGCATGTTAGGGTTTGAGCAAGATTGTACAGGAAACTCAGCATATGGCTCTGGGTTGAAGAATTTTAATGGACACATAAACATGATCATTCTTGCTTTGTGCAGTGCTTTTTATGCTACTTTTCCTGTTCAGTTTCATTACACACTTCATGTAATTTTGATGGTAAGGATCTGAAGACAGAGAATAAAAATCACCTTAAAGCAATTAGCATGTGGGAACAGCTGTGTTAGGGAACCTTCAAGAATTCTTCAGTGCTAGTGTTACTTGTTGGATAATACATCAGCCAGATGGCAGGGTAAGAAAATGAGACCAAATATATTTCTTATTGCAGTTGCAGGTTTTAATAACCTTAATCAGAAAGAAAGATGGACTAAGGTTTAAAGGTCTAAGCCAAAACTTGGGGCATCTGGTTCAGTTCTCAATCTGACCTTGACTTTCAGGGTTTATATTGGCCCATTACTTAGGCCCATTATTTTTTAAGATGCTGGGGCATTCTTTCTTACACTAAGTTTTGTAGAGTTTCATACAGCATGTCCCCATACTGGCTGCTGAGATACCCAGGCTTTCACACACATGGATCCATCAGCAGTCCTGGGCCAAGTGATCACACAGTGAGGGGTAATTCCCAGCTTTCCTAGCAGCTATAGTCAGCCTTAAAGTTTATAGGCTGAGGTCTCTGGAGCAGGTTTAGGGACCTTACAGTGGGGTTTCCATGTTCCTGTCTGACATCCTGCTTTTTACCACAACTTTTTGGCCAGTTGTAATACAAACAAAGGTGACAGTTCTGGTAAGGGGAGACAGGCAGGGACTTTGCTCAGCTGCCACCCCTGGAATGGAGGCTGTAACTTCATGGCATTAACTCTTCCAAAGGAGATTACCTATAGTCAGATATTGGTACTAAACTTTTTCCCAGTGATTCTTCTTCTTAAATCCTTTTTTTGAATTAATAAATATGTGCTTCAGTTTGATGTTTCTCCAATGCTAAAGACCTTTGCTTCTTCAGAAATGCGAAGGGAATAATCTCCTTTTATTTTCAATTGGATTAAATTCAGCAGAGAGCTTGGGAACCCATCTTCTCTGCAGCATTGTCTCTTATCAGAAAATGGCTTAATCGTAAAAGACATCACATACCTCAGCTTCATGCTCTGCGCTGACTCAGGCTGGATCCTGTTACAAGGTGGAGAGTGAGGAGACAGTTTCTTTGACTAATAGATTCTTTGCTTAATCTTGCTCTCTCTTACTTACTTTGCTCTTCCTGTTCACTTATTTCCTAGGACTGTGGTGGCCTGCTGTCTGAAGGAGACAATCAGGGCTGTTACCCTCTGGATGGGCACATCCTTTGCAAGACCTGCAACTCTGCTCGGATCCAGGCTCTGACTGCCAAGGCCAGCACTGATCTCTGAGAATCAACTGTGACCCTCCCCAGGATGCCCATTGGGGGATATTGCACAAGCTTTGCATGATTTCTTTCCAGTCTAGGGTCTGAATCTCTGTTATTGAAAAAAAAAAGAAAAAAAAAAGGAAAACTGGAAGGCCTTGGAACAAGAGGGCAGTTTGAGAGGCCATGTTCAGACTGCCCATGACAGGCACCTAATTTAGACACAACTGTGAGGAGGGCAGTGAGTGAGTCAGAGCAGCTGCTCTGTCTGCAGGTGATGGAGTTAAGGGTCACAGCACCTAAGTTATCTGCCTGTAGAAGGAGGTCTGAACATGGTCCTCACTATGCTTCTGTGTTTGATTCCTGTTCCTTATGAAGGTAGAGGGTGAAAGATGGCTGAGGTTGTTATTTCTCCCAAGTTATTGTGAGAACCTGATCAGCTCTCATTGAAGTCGTGGGACTTTAGTGTCTGCTGGTGACTTTAATAGGATCTGTGTCACCAGTAGAAGTAGCTCCACTGTCCTAGAAGGTGTGAGAGCAGAACCAGCATTAACACAAACAGTGCAACTGCAACTGTACTGCACCTGAGTGTAGGTGTGATCTTGTACCCTTGGGACACAGACTGGTTATTTCTTAGGCCCTTACTTGTCTCCACTCCCTTCCAGTTCAATAGGGTTTTTCTTTTACTCATGAAAGTCTATTTAGCTATTGCATAAATTTATTCAGTAGTGATGCTTCCAATTCACAATGTATGAGCAATCACAGAAAGATGTGAGCTTGCACACACTGTACACTACACACACACACCTACACACTACACACACACAATATGCTTTTGATTTACCAGAGGCATAAACCAGGCATGTCCATTGGAAGATCTTTGAGAGATATGGGGCTGGAAACACATTTCTGAAATCCCAGTGGTTAAAAAAAGAAAAAAATTACGACATAGAACTGCAGTGCAAAGCAATGCTCAAAAGAATCTTACACCACTCCTTCATAGAGCCCATTCTAGTGGGACCACTGGCAGTGTTGGTCTCTGGGTAGACATTCAAAGAATAAAGTCTTGTTCCATCTCCTGTTATTGCAATGGGAGGATTTTCCTTCAACAGTAACAGGGATTGAATCAGGCTTTGGGATGATACACATTTCTCTGATGTTAACATGTGATTATTTTTCAATTTAAAAAAAAATCAGATCTTGTTTCAACAACAGCAAAAAAGATCCTGCTAAATACATGTTCAGTTTTCATCCTAAGAAAGCTAAAGAAGGTATTAAGCCCTTCACTATGCCATTCCAGAAAGCAGGCAAATTTTTTCCTCTTCTATTTTCATCCCAGCCACTTAAACTTACCTCTGGTGAAATTCATGGCAGTAGAGTGCTGGGCCAGCAACAGCATTTTCATCTTCAATCCAGAATTAATGTATAGGCCAAGGTAAATAAAACCTGGGCACAGATAATCCTTTTTTTCACATGATTGTGAGTTTGGGGTTTTTTTGGGGTTTTTTAGTTTGGTTAATTAAAAACAAATCAAAAAATTAGAAATCCATGGCATTCTGAGCAGCTATAATAGTCTTGTTCATGAAACCCATAATAACTAAGGTGCAAATTACATAGTGAGGGAGTAATTTTCATATCACTGAATTGACATTAATATCTTATTTGCAGATGTAATCAAGGAAAATACCTTTCTTTGCTCTTAAATTAAGAAGCAGAACTGAAACAGTTGCAGGCTGATTGACCATATAAGTGTCAAACTGGCACTTTTCAAGAGTAAGTTATAAGATTTTTTTTCATGCATCCCACTGAAAAACAACAAGAATATCGTGCTTTCCTCTTTGTATCAGGATTTTCTTATAGAGAATAATTATATCCACTAATGCTGAAAAGAAAAGTTAGATGAGCTGAACTGATAGGAAACAAAGGAAAAATTGTGATGTGATACTGCAGCTCCTTCAAATGGCGCATTTCCTTTCAGTTCAGCACTAACCTTTCTGGAAGAGCACTGTGATATTCAGTAGCTTCAACTGTCTGTGGTAAATTCAAATGCAGAAATACCAGTCTGGAAACCTCCATTCCTTACATGGGTTACATGTTGGCAAACTTCACCACTGTCAGGGAAGTTTCCCAAAATTCACAGCTTGAAATGAATCCTTCTTTGTAGAAGGGTGGTATCATTGAGCAGAAGACTTCCTTCATCACCATAGGGGCTGTGCTGAAGCAGTTTGACTTTTTATACTGGATTTCTACCCTGGCCTGCAAGAATGTTACTGCCTCAGACATAAACAGATATTTTGGCACCCTGGGTCCCACCAGGTTCCACGTGGGCTCCTGCTCCCTGAACCGTGGCACGTAAGGTCCTTCTGAGCTCGCTTCTTGACACGCAGTCTGCACCACCACCAGTCCAAAAAACCTTAAAATACTGAGCAAATCTGGTTTGAACTCACCCTACAAAAACAGGGGAGGTCAGTGCTGGGATACAAGCACAGGTGATGCATTTGGCTGCAGAATGAGCCATTCATCAGGCAGAAAATGTAGCTCTGGTCTTCCTTACTCTTGTGAGTGTTAAATCATGTGGCTGATGAGACTCTCCTGAATAACACTGGGGTAATGATGGGAACAAGCTGCTGTGCCTTCCAGCAGAGTGTGGTCTTGACTAAGGGGGACACAAGTTCAGAGCCTTTGTGGTTTTTGTGGCCCTGCCATAGGCTGTCATATGGCTCCTTGTCTTCTGCCCTCTGCATGGGACAGCTTCTTTGCAGTTTCCCAGAGACATTATGGGGATTAAACTAGTGACAGACTAGGCCAAACTACTGATTTCTGGAGCTTTATTTTCTCTTTCCAGAAAAGTTTGCTGGTATGTAGGCCCGGGATTGCAGCCCATTTTCAATGCATGTGGCCAGCCAGGAGATCCAGCTCTGAATCCTCTCTGTTATGGGAGTGCTGTGGTGAGTTGGGCTGGCATGCAGGGAGGTGAGAGCCAAACTTTTCAAGCATTAAATACTTCATGGATGAAATATGATTGACAAAGCAGTGTTGATGTTTGAGGTGCTGTGGCTGGTTTCTAGATCTGACACATCTGTGCAAAGGTACTATGGTGGGTTTTTTTCACCCCTAGACACCAAAGCCATCTGCCCATTGGATGGAGTGAGTGTCCGAAACCCTCTTCTTTATTCTGTGCGGTTTTGTTTTCCAAAACTGCTATAAATATATTTGAAAGATATTGAATATACATCACAGAGGCTCTCATCACCCACATGTATATGGAAATCTCCCCACTGATGCTTCAGGATTGTAATTAGGAAATGCTGGTGGGATTTATCTCAATTGCACTGCAGTTAAGAACCACTGGGATATGGCTTCATCACAATATTTATCACATATTTATAATACATCATGTTTCTCTGTTCCAAAGAAGGAGTCTTTTTGCCAAAGAGACCTTGCTTTTTTAAACCTTCTTAGACCTTCTTAGCCATGACAAAAAATCACATCATCTGTGGCTGTGGTAATGTCAAAACTGTTCCTTTCAGAAAGAATTGGAAGATCACACAAACATTTCTGTTCAAATCTGCAGTTTTTGCTTATGCTGCTTTGTCTTTGCCTAGCATTTGTTGGCAAGTAGGGCCTGATCCCATGATTTGTGTGGCCAGACAAGGCCCAGGATCAGGTTCTAATTTAGCAAAATATTTAAGTCCCCGGGGTTTGTTTAAGTGCAGACTTAAAGCCATTGCTTGGTGTGACATAAGCCATTAATACCAGACTGGTTCTTTATCCCCTAATCATACAGGTTTGATCTGGGTAGGATGTGGGCACAGTCAAATTTCTATCAAATCACCCAGAACACAGGAAATGGCTCCTGTGTTACCCTTATGCCAACTGCAGGATCAAATGTAAATGTCATTTGGATGACGGGAGGCTGAGTTGTTACAAGATGAGTGCTTTGTGTTGGAAGGCTGTGGCACCTTCCATATGTCACAAGTAGCCCTACAGCCAGATTTACTGTATCTTTGAGCAATGGCTTTAAAACTGTCTACTTTAACTTTCTCCAGGAGATTGGGTTGCCTTGGTTACAGCCCAATCCTTAAGCATATCCCCAAGGCTAACACTAGTATTTTGTGAATGTGATGGTTTTATTGTCACTTATTTTATTCATTGAGCATTGCTTTTAAAAACAGAAAGTCGCACCAGTTTTTTAGCCTATCAGATAACACACCTTTAATTTTGGTTTGGGGAGCGGTGTTAATATTTTAATTCTTAGATTTTTATCATGGCTGCAAAACACTTGTGTAATGAGTTAATCATAGAGATGTGGGAATACCAAAGTGTTTGTCACTCTTTATAATAGTGTTCATCCTGATAGCAGGAGCTTTCACAAAACACCGGCCTTAAGTTGACTTTCTGCCTATCAGCAAAATGTGCCAGAGAAGAATGAAAAAAAAAAGTGTCTTTAAAGAAATGGTGGTTGTTAAAGCGAATACATGACAAGTCTGTCTGAAATCTCTTTGGATCTGTTATGGCTACTGCCTGGCTGGGGTTAGCTCAAGCCTGGCTTAGGTTTCATAAATGATGGTTCCTTTTGATTTTGAGAAAGTCTGGAAGGCAAGGGATAACAGGACCCAAGAGAAGGTTCTTGAGAGAATTCCTGTGTCAAGGATAAGTGTTAGACCCCTGGTGCTTGTGCTGCATGGCTCAGACAGGGTTTGAGTTGCTGGCAGGTGTCTGCTGGTGTCCAGTTCCTGCAGCTGGGTCACTGGGTTGTTCAGCAGCCTGGGTGGACAGCACTCACACAGGTTCAGTGCTGCAGACTGGGGCTGTTGGGGAGGGGGTGCTGAACCATCCCACGGGGGCGAAATGCCCACCAGAAAACACCAGCAATGGTAGCTGAGGGTTTGTTGTGGAAGGAGGGCAGGAACTGCTCCATAACCTAGAGGTTAGTAAAATACAGACCAAGAGAGCTGTGAGAACACTATTTCCAGTTAGAACTGGTTGCAATTTTTACACTAAATTAGGTGATACCAGAAGGATCGTTTTTTTAATGAGAAATTCTCTCATTCTGCAGTGTTGCCCACAACACTTTTGGGGGTTGTTTTTGTTGTTATGATTAAAATTATACTGATTTTTTTATCTAAAGAAATTTCAGAATTGTTAACAAATATTTTTATTTCTAAAAGACCCATGTCGTCTTTCAGAGGTTTTTTTTTGTTCTTCTTGGGTTTCTTCTGATGGTAAATTAAAGTTCTTGTTACAATTCTGAAAACTTTGGATAAAAATTCTACTTAAAACCAAGCAATTGTTCTTGGGAAATTGTTCAGGAGTGGACCTGGAGAAATAAAAAAAGCCTTGAAACTTTTCACAAGCTGTTTTTCCCCCTATTTTTAACTAGTTTTGCTAATTTTGAAGTCACTGTTTCCTTTGTTAGAACAATCCAAGTAATGTGACTCTTAAAATAACAGTGTTACTTCTGTTGGATTCATTTTTCTTATCCGTCTTAAAGCCATGGAGTGGCTGGCTATAGGGACTGCCAGTGTCTTTTTCTGTGGCAACTGCAATTTTCTTCTTTGTTTTTATCTTGGGGTCTTTTTCTCTTTGGCTTTTCCCCCTGAAATTACTGAAGAATATAAGCACATTGTGGCAACTGCCATGAAAATCAAGAGATACTGATTGAACTTCATTTCCATTCTGGGTTTGGGAATGGCTTTCTCCTTAAACATTTCTAGAAATATTAACTGTCTTCCTCAGCAATGCAACTTTGAATTTGCATCAGTTGGTTTCCCAACTGGCATTTGGAGCCTGAGAGAGAACAGACTTTACACCTGTGAAATTATAACATTCATCCAGCATCTAAAAATCTAAGAGAAAAAACATAACCTCAGTAGGTTTCCTGGTGGACATTGAGGAACACCTCTCACTTCAGCCTGGAAATTTTCTGCTGTGGCCTGAAAAAAAACTAAGTTCCACCCTTGCAGAGCAGTCTGACATACACACACACAAATATCAGGTGTTTGTGGGGCTATAACTGAGTAGAAATACAGGCTGCAATATTGATTGTTGCTACTTATATTCCACTGGGCTTTATTCCTGACTGCATGTCCCTGGTCTCTTTGGCTTCATGTAATGTGTGGAAGCACAGGGTTTATCATGGGTAGCAAGAGCATCCAGTTAAAACTTTTTTTTTCTTTTTTTTTGTTTTGTTTTGTTTTGTTTTTAAATTTTGCTATTCGTCCAGTATTCTCATCCTACCTAGATATTTTAGAAAATGAGGAAGGAAACAGAAGCCCCAGTGGTAGCATTGCCTTTACATTTCCAGGGGTTAGAGTCCCTCCCCAGGAACATCACACTTGGGGCATCTCTGCTTTCCTGCCTCTGCCCTCTCTTACCCACTTTTTCCATGTCCTCAATGTGCACTCATCTTTGCAGTAAAGATGGTTTCTTACTTACTTCACCGAGGTATTGTGAGTCTTAGCTAGTAGTTGGAAAAACTTGTTCAGATCTTTAATCAAGTAGTTTTGTGCGTCCTTAGTATCAGTGGCCTGCCATATGGATATCAAAGAAAATTGTTATAATTATTGCTTTTAAAATGATTATGAAATTGTGCCTTACTTTTTCAGTCATATTTAACCATGTAATTTAGAACCACATGATTGCAGGGATTTACCATGAAGAAATATGTTTGAAGGATAGTTTGTTTTTTAAATATTTTTTTCCTCAAAAATGATTTTATTAGCTTTTCCTCTTTTATTTTTTTCCTCCAGTTATATTCCTTTAATATGTTTGCGTAAAAGGGCAGCCAGAATTTGCATTCGTGAGAGACAGAAGATATTATTTGGTCTTATATGTAGAGCTTTCATTTTCTTTTATGTTCCTTCAGGAAAATTCCTCTCTCCCCAATTACTCATACTGAGATGTCTTCAAATGCAGGCTGACCAGTAAGGGTTTTTTGTTGTTGTTTAATTTAGTGTGTGGTTTGCTTTGTGGTTGTGGTTTTTTTCTTTTAATTAACCAGATATCGAGTGCTGGGGAGGCGTTGCACATTAATGCAGAACGTTAATGCTAATTTTCACAGAAAAGACAAAATTAGAGCCTTTCCCTGTCTCCAGTGCAGTTTTGTTACTGCTCTGTGTACAACACTAATATTAAGCCAGACTGTAAAGGCTAAATACTCAGAGTGACCTACTTCCATTCACCAGCAAGAATCCTTTGTCAGCTGACTCCTGTTTGTTTGTTCATTTTTAAATGTCGGATTACAGAACGAGCATCTCCTAAAGATGAAAGAAAACAGTGTTTTCATGTGCAGGAAATTTGGGGTTGCAGTAAGAGAACATTTTCTTTGTGAATTTGGATGTCATGGTGTTTTAAACTCCTGCCTGGAGCCTAAATCAATTTGGCCTCTCATCCAGTTCATCTAACTGGTGCTCCTAAAAGGCTGCAGCCCTGCAAAAGCTCATGCAGCATTTTTGGCTGCCTTCCCTTGCTCCCATTTGGTACATATTTGCACAATTTAACTGAGCTTTTCTTTCTGCTGAAGGTCAGATGCAAGCGATACGAAACACTAAACTTTATAAACAAGCAAAACCATTTCAACCACAGCATTTTGGACTAGAATGGGTTTTTAGGTGGCGCACTGTCGGCTGGCCTTTGGAGAGGGGATCCTGAGACTGCATTGGCCTGGAACAGGATGCAAAGCCACAAGCCTTGTTTTTTTTAATAAACTACTTACTGTAATCCAGCTACAGCGTTTCAGCCTCACACTTCAGAAGAAGCTTCCAGTAGCTATGCACGTACAGGCACTTTCTCTCTTGCAGAAAGTGAAACTTTCCCAACCAGAGTAAATTTAACCTATTGCATAAGATGCTGGAAGTTACTTGTTGTTTTTTTTTTTTATTTTCTTTGGGATTCTCACTGTAACCTCTGTGTGCAGAGGATGAATAGCTTTTCTTTTTTCCCCTTTTTTTTTTTTTTTCTGACAAAATTAGATGTTGCATATTGATGAGCTAGCATTTCAAAGGTCCATGGGGCTTTGGAACATATTAAGAATCTCTGAAGTTTAATATTCACCATGTTTTAAATATTCAGAAGGAAAAATCTGCATAAAATGGCTTTTGATAAATACGTTCTAGGGATTCTTTCTTTCTATCTTACACAAGCATTGTGGGGATTGTGGCTGTGCCAGTTTTGTTCCAAAGTGTCTTTTGTTTCAGCATTTCAGGATCACTTTGGTCCCATTTCTATGCCCAGTACCAGTCCTGAAGTCTCTTAAGGTTTCTGCTGGGAGTGTACAGCAGGCAGGTGGATGTGACCAAGAGAAAGGTTTAGCTGAGCATTGAAACTCCTGAATATCTTCTTGGGGCCTCCCTCCTTATGACAGCTGGGCACATCCAGCCCTTTTCTGTGCCTGCTTCTCGTGATGGGGTTGGGATCCATCCAGTGGTCAGGCCCAGCTGAGATCTTTCTGCAAAGGTGCTCTATATACCAGTGGGGTTTGAGATTGGAAAGGGCAATATCCTGGGTGCAGGAGCAAAGCAAAGTGTCATTTAATGCCTCTCAGATCTCCCACAGAAGTCATCCCTTCCTTGGAAGTCTCTTTGGTGAGAATCTCTGCAGTCAAAAAAGTGCCTTTAGGAGAAATCCTCCCCTGGGGATGCTCCATTTCTCATGCTCTTGAAAATCTGCTTCAAGCTTTAGATGAGGAGGATCAGTTGCTGGCTGCAGCTGTTTTGCTGTATTATCACCATGTGTCCTCACCCTCCACGTCCCGTGGTACATCCCTGGGTGTTGCAGGGCAGCTCTTTGGTCCCTCTCACACCCAGCCTTGACTTTATCACACCAGTCCCTGTCGAATCAGTGCCTGGTATTTGTTCTCAGGACCGCTCTGGCTCAGGCCAAGGGCACCTCGTGCCTCTATGCAAAAGGTGGTGCTTTCAGGTTTTACCTTACAAATAATGCAGCCCTTTCAAACTCACCTCTCTTCTCTCATGTATTCTTGACAGAAGTAGGATTTTAAATATTTCATAGCTTTCTTCTTCCTTTTTGCCAGATGCCTTGAAAACATTGTCACATTACGATCTGGGGGGATCAGGATCAGTTTCCTTTCCTTCTTGATTGCATGGTGTAGGTTTGCAATGAGGGTTTTGTCCTTTTTTCTTTTTTCTTTTTCTTTTTTTTATTAGTCTTACAGAACAGATGCCTTCATTTTATGCAGAGAAAGATTGTCTATGATTAGAGCTAATCCAGGATGGCAGGATTGGACCCCCACAGTGAAAGCTGGAAAAGTGATTGCAAAAGTATTCTGTTTCTCCTTTATTAATTGCACAGGAAGTTTCCACCAAAGGCTCATGTAGCCCAACTGGCCTATGTAATAAGTAGCAGGGCCTGTAATTACAGTCTGTTTTCTGATCCTATCTGTGCTCTGACTTTCTAGGCACTGCAGTTCTACTTACATCTGGCTCTTTGTCACCTTTTTAAATTTTTGATTGGTCACTAAGGGAAGGAGAGCACGAGCTCTGAGCCCTGTGAGGTGCAGTGAGTACAAATGAGGGAGTCCTCCTCCCTCTCAGGTATCGTCCTGATTTGGGACACAGAACAGAGCACAAGGAACAGGAGGATTTTACCAGTTGTGCAGCGGAGGAAATGGGCTGCCTGCCAACTGGGTATCTTTCAAGACCTCAGAGATCTTTATAGGACTGGAAATTTGAACCTTTTACAGGCCTTAACTAGTGTACCCTCCTGTGAGACAGTTCATCAGCATTTCTTTGCTTGGAGCTGTTCCTACAGGATTTGACCCTTTTTCTCTGTAAGATTCAAGGTTTTACGGTTGCAAATAGATCCTTCTCCATATGGTATGAGGAGGGAGATGGCTTTTGGCATCCTGCAGAGAAGCTGTGTTACAAATCCTGGTATCAATGTGGAAAGCAGGAGTAACGAGTGGGAAGGGGAAGGCTGTGATTTACACATGGTTCACTACCAGGTTCAGCAGCTCTGAGCACCAGCAAGCACTGCCTCAAGCAGACGAGCTCCCTGGGGTGTCAGTTCTGAGACCTGAAAGAGGACAATGGACTCCTTGTGGGAGTGTTTGGTGCTGGTCACTTGGGCAGTAATCTCCTGTCTCTGAAAACATGCCCTAAACTTTGGGTAAAGCTACAGAATGGTGCCCCCCAGTCTTTTTTCTCAAGGCAGACTCCCAGTAGTATGTTTGATCAAGAGGAATGAAAGCCATTAGGGAAATACTGTACTCTGCAAAAAAACCCATTAGCAATCTACTATGGATACTTTTAATGTCCATTAAACTGTTAGACAAATTGTCCCTTTTCTACAGCTTGCACTGCTATTTCATTATTTTAACCTGACTTCTGTTTAAAAAAAAACCCCTCAATTATTTTTTATTTCTTTCTAACTCTGCTTCTAAGAAAGTTGATGCTTTAAAGGAAAAAAAAAACAACTTAGTTTCAAACATGGGTTTTTCAGGCTTCTAAATTAATAATTTCTACACCTGACCCAGTTCCTGCAGCTGCCAAAAAAGAAAAGAGAAAGCTATTTAAATTTCTCATAGAACCATTTATCTCTTAAAATATGCCAAGGCAATTTGAGGTGGGGGTGGAGACTCAGCTATTTATCTCAGCAGCTTGATTTTTCTCTTTATGTTTCTAACTGTCAGGGGGAAAAAACCGGTAGGAAGCTATTCTTGGGCTATTATTGATGTATTGTGTTGCCATTATGCAGGATGTCTGCTTTGCTATATACGGAAGGACATTAATAATAGCCATCTCCCCTGCCCCCACCCTCGGTTCCTCTTTGGGAAGATATGGTTTAACTGGAGCATCTGCTGTGTTCAAATTGCTGCTCCTTCCTCCCCTTCCCCCAGTTCATTCCCAAACTAGTTTTAGGAACCAGGGCTAAGGAAATAAGGAGACACTATTTTTGCCGTTTTTCTGCCTACTTCTGTGTTTGCTTCAGGCACAATAATTTCCATGCCCTGTACCTGTCTGCCCTTTTCCTTCCCATGTAGTGCCCCTGCTTTCATTTTAAGTTCATCAATGAGAAGAAAAAACCCTTTCTTGCTGTCTTTTTCTCACAAAGGCTGGCTGGCAGAACGGGCTCAGCAACAGACCTCTGATTTGTTATTACCCTGCATTTCATATCCACAAACATCAGTTTCATTATTTCAAATCAGTAGGAAAATGTATTCCCGTTCTCATCCCCTCTACCCCAGGTTTAAAACATTGTTTATGCGACTTTAAAGGGTCCGTCTACTTGTTTAAAGACTCGGATGCTTGTTTTATTTTTGGAAGCAGAATGTACAGTGAACAGGAATAGTTTGATGTTTAAAAAACAGCTCCAGTTCAGCATTCCCCTGAAGTGCTGGAAGTCCTGTCTCTGCAGGGCTGTGCCAGCAGCGTGACAGCCCAGAGAGCAAAGCCAGGTTGAAAAGGAAAAAGAACTGGCCTGCCCCACTTCATCTGTGAGAAGAGAGAGGTGAAAATAATAAACGTGGCAAGAAAATAAAGGGCAGAATTGCTCTGATTTTTTATTTTAATGGCTGTTCCTATGTCTCCCGCTGATTTTGTTCCATAGTAGCTTTGCTTATTCAGCATTTTTGATAATCGGGACCATGTGCTTTTTCATGGTATCATTATTTTTACTTTTCATTTGTTGAGTTGTAGTCTTGCCCTGGTTCCCATAGGATATGGAGCCACTTTGGTTTGGGCATTGAATGAAAACAGTTAGGAGCTCTGTCTAGGAGAGCTTACCTAGAATTTGGAACCAGCAAATGCAATCAGAATATTTTCCAGTCTGATATAGAGAGGTTCTCAGAATAGGAATTCTACATGGGAGGAATGCCTTCACTGGGGGAAGTGCTTTAATTTCAAAATGAAAGGGAGACGGCCATTCAGCATAGTTTCTTGTTGCTTTTAAAATCTTCATTGGTAGGGTACAAGGAGAAAAATTACATCCTGTGTTCCCTAAGCTAAGCCAGAGCCCAGCATCTCTTCTGCAAACATTTGCTCCAGCTCCATGTTTCCACACTGCTGTGGATGGGAGTGAGAAGGGCCTGCTCAGGGAGCAAGGTCAACCTCATCCCCTGCACAGCCAGTGCTGCTCCCCATGGTGAGCCTGCGTCCAGCCCAGGGCTCGATCCTGCCTTCCTAGTGTGAGTATTTTGCCAGAATCAGCTGTTTTCTCTCTGCCATTAGCTATGGGATTGTGTGCAATGATGAGGATTTGCAGGGAGGGAGGAGAAGATCCTGTTCCAATTAGGCTGCCTTTGTGCTAACGTTTCATTCAGGGCTGCATGAGATAAGAGCAGTTTGCACTGAAATGCACAGCCGGAGGTTGTAGCTTGCGTTTCAACTGTGTTGAGATGGTACCCATTGAAAATCTGAGCTGGGGTGCTTCTTTGCATCTGCCAGTGCTTTACTGACAGCTCTGTGTGGGCTGGAAACACATTTCACTTTGGCAGATGGACATTTTGTGCCATGTCCCCCAGGTGTGATCTAGCTCTTTGCTTTATCCACCTAAAAAGTAGTATTTCTAATGTGCCTAAGTAGCTGAGCTCCTGACAAGCATCTCAGCAGAACAACCAGCAAGGTGACAAGTAGGCTATTGACAGAGCTGCCTTTACAAAAAGTGTATTCCACTTTCTTCACTGTGTGCCTTTTCAGAGACCTGCTGTGCTCCTTTATGGGCAGCAGAGAGACAGGGCTGAGCAGGGATGGGAACTAGGAAGGTGATGGAGAAGACAAGCAAAAGGCTAATACTGAGCATCTGTTCTCCATGGGGATAAGCAAAGCTTTTTTCTATCCCATTAGTATAGCTTGTCTTGTTTTACACACCCTGTTTTCTGGTGGGTAACTGTTCTGGAGCAGAGGTACTTGGGTATATCTCCCCAAACAGCTCTTCCTGATCAAAACTCCAGAGTCATTAACATCTGAAGAATTTATTCCCTTAATATTGTCACTTATAAAATCTCTATCACTCTTTTTATATAAGGCTAGAGAAAATCTGAAGGGGAACCAAAGCTTGATTGGTGCTACTGTATTAAAAAGGCTGATATGCTCTTGTTTTCAATCCTCAAAATAATGTTTTAGTGAACTTTTCCCTGCTGTGATCAGACAGGAAATGCAAGGTGTATTGGAAATGCAGTAAAGGGAAAGATTTGGTGTTTTGATGCTCCAAACTGTACCACTGTGTCCTCCTCTGCTGTCTCTTTGGAGAGTGAGAACTGAGTATTGGTAGAGGTATGGGCAGAGCCAAGTAGTGCCTGGACTTTTGCATAGTCGTGCTAGAAAGGATCTGCCTTGGTGAGACATCAACTTCCTTAATGATCCTAAACTTTCCCATCCCACGGCATGTGTTTTGGACAGTCAGAGACTGAAGAGCAGCCTCCAGTTCCTTCCCTCTAGTTAGTCAAATGAGAGTCTCTGAATACTAATTCTGCAGTTTTATTAAAGTCACTTTCCAGAACAGAACAAACAGCAGAGGTTTTTCATGTTTCAGAGCCCAGTCTTCCATTCTGGCTTTACCTGTGGGCTGATACAAGGGGGTCTGAACCACACACAGGTCATTCCAGAAGGATTCCTCTTGGCCATGTGCCCCCTGAGGAACCCCCTAAAGCTGGGAGGATGATTCAGCTCTTTCAGAGTGCAAGGAGGACGTGTCCCCAGGAATGTATTTGTCCTATGTAGCTGCTATGCTTTGGCCTATCCCTGCCAGCTGCAGACCTGTCTGCTGGAGGATTCACTGGCAATGATCTGTGCTGGATGTGCAGAAATTCACCGTGGTTTGAGGTGGAGTTTCAGCTCCATGGTGGTTGTTGGTTTAGTCCATGAGATGGAGAAGGTTTTGTGCTGTTGCCTTTCTTGCAGTTGGGAGGGAGTGTGACTGGCTCCTCTCCTTGTCCAGTGTCAGCAGACAGAGGCTCTCAGTGGTATGGGAAGCATCTTCCTTTTAAATGTGAATCACTAGCCTAGGGATCTGGGCAAGGGGGGGCACAAGGAAGCACTTCCTATATGAGGAATGCTCCCGCTGCACACTCTGTGCCCTCGGATCCCAATGAAGTAACATTACTTGAGCTTTTAGGACTGGTCTGTCTGTCAGAGCTTGGGGGTACCAGAGTTTCACTCCTCGCTGAGCAAAAGCACTACCCAAGTCTGTGGGGAGCCTAATCCTGCTGCCATTGGAATTTTCCTGATTCCTGTGAATTGCTGAGTGCACCTCCTGTGAGCTGCTGAGTAGCCTCCCTTGTCACTGAACCCATCAGGCCACTTGTCTCCCTCATTGTCTACTTCCATAGGGCTTTGAGGGCACTCAGGAAATGCAATCAGCACCTTACAGGATCGATCTGCTAGGCAATAAATGAAGATTTTTCTCTGGTAACTTGTGTGCATGAATTGAAAATCATTTATTCCAATTTGTTCTGAGGACAGATGCAGCATATACACATTTTCTATATTTATAAATATATATAGATATATATATTTTGTTCTCAGCTAGTTACCTCTTCTAAACTGCAATTTTCAGAGCAACTGGCATATATTTTTATTCAACACGTAAAATAACTTTTTACAGTAAGAGAATGAAAGCTGTTTTAAGCATGTGTTTTCTGTATTTTTATTATGCATTATCCAATTATATTGAGATGTATTTTCCTCTTTGCTCTGCTCTTTCAGTTGTTATCCTTTTTATCAGTTATGCTTTTCAAATGTTTTGTAAGGGAAAATAAATATGCAAAATCGCCAGATGCCTTTTTTCTTTGCAGAAGAAGTATCACAAATGCTTTTTTATTACATTTTACCAATCCAATAAACTTCTTATAAATTTCATTTTTGTTTGCTAGCGTGTGAAATTATTTTTTCAAGTTGAATGGTATTTACTTTCTCCCAGCCTCCACCTGCAATTATGTTTCATATTCTTCATCTTTTTCTCTTTTAGGTTCAAAATTTCATTGTGTGGCTCCTGAGCATACCTAATTCAAGAGTCTGTTTCACTGCTGGGTGAAGTAAGGATGCAAAAGTGTCCCAAGAGAGGCTCCCCCCTGTCATACTGACCATCTCTTGATGAATTTTGCACTGTTCCTAAAAACATGTGCCTTTGCAGTGGAGAGCAATCCATTCCTAACCCATGCAGTAATCTGCAGAGTTGGGTTGTATGGGAAGGTGTCCACAAATGTTCTCAAATTTGGGTTGTGATGAGGTGACAGCAGAGCCAGACACCACGCTCTGCAGCTGAATGGAACAACATTATTCAAACTGTTACGGAGAGAGTAGAAAGAAATGTGGTTAGCAAAGCCTGCCTCTTCTAGAACCTTGTTTATAGGCTATCATTGTGGTAAATAATCAGGATTATTCCCATCTGCTTAAAAGATGTCACTGGTCACCACACAGCCTGACCTCCACCTCTCCAGCCAGAGAACCTGGTGTGTCACCGAGTGCCCTCCCTGACAGAAATGCTTCATGTGGTGGGGAGTCCAATAAGCTTTTCCACAAATGCATGCTAAATATCTGCATCCTGCTTATAGTCTTTGTTTTTCTACCCTTTCTATCCTTGGACCTTTCTATAAAAGCCTTTTTCTCATAGAAATCTCCTGCACAGTGCTGCACAGATTGTCTTCAAGGTGGGATTCATTCCCATGGACTTCAGCAGCCTGGAAGGCAGCTTTGTTGTCTAAGGTGGTCCTCCTGTCACTGGAGAAGCTATGTCATCTTTTCTTTAGGTAAGCATCTGAGACAGGTTTGTTTTGTGCCTTTAAGGGTTAATTGAGAGCAATACTGTTCTCCCTATCAAAAGTGGTTATCTTAAAAGAATTTTTGAGAGTTGTAGAAAGATCCCAGGCCACACAATACAGCTCAACCCATTCCCTCCATGTCATTGCCAAGAAAACTTTATCTAGTGTGACCTTGAAGACATCTGCATATGGAGATCCCACAACCTCCCCTGGCAGTCCTCTCTTATAGCAGTGTTGTCTTCACCCTTGGACAGTCTCTCCTACTGTCCAGACCAAATATCCTTGGCTGTAAATTAAATTCCCACCACCAGGGAAAATGAAGGACTTCTTTAGTAGGTTATGTATTGTCAGGGGATGCTTTGTTAGCCGTGGAAGGAGGCACAGGCAGCAGCCTTGCTCCCAGCTCCTCCTCCCCTTCCCCAGGGAACTTTAGGAAGGCCCTGTGTTCTCCCTCAGGAAAGGACAAACTGCAGCTTGTTCCTACAGGACACGGGAGTCTGACAGGCTTTGTCTTGGCAGTAAAGGGAGTGTGATGGTGTGGGCTTTCAAGTCTATTCAAACTGCTCTATAGTTTTCCAAACTCGATATTATTACTTCCTTTATAGCACAAGGTACTTTTTCCTAAACTTGTTACGATGGAAAAGTTCCAGGGATACGCTGTCCACACACAAATCAAAATGCATTAGCAGGCCAGGGGCCAGAGGCGAGGGCCAAGGGTGGGGGAGCTATTAATTCCATAGTTTGGCATTGCTTTTCTTGCAATCAAAGGCTACCAGAATCCTTTGAAGACAATGAAAGCTTTGGGAGTGAAGTGTATCTAAAATGCAGGGAGGGATGGAGGCAGAGGTGACTGTTTTGGCTCTGTTGGTGACATCCCTGGTCAGATGAAGAAGCAGTCATACCCCTGTGTTCTCCTGGTGCAGTGGCTGTCTCCAGCTGTGGTTACTGGAGATTTAACCACCTGGCTTTGAAGAAAGATGGGTCTGGGATGTTTATCTTGATGTTTATCTAGGCTAACCACCTATATGACTTCTGTGTCAAAAAGGGAGTTTTCTTTCACTTTCTACTCAATTTTGAGAAGATTTCAGGGGCCTCCTGAACTTCCTCAGGGGTTTTCAAAGTGGAAAAGAAACCTGTAAGGCTGATAAATCTGTCCCCAGTGCTGGTCTTAGTATTATTATTCCAAACCCTTCCAGAACACCAATGCTGGTGTTTTGGAAAGGGTTTGGAATAATAATTAGGAAGGGAAAAGCCCAATGCAAGAGAGCAGCAGGGCTCCCTCTGTGAGAGATTGACACTTCCAGAGGGCCATTCCTCTAACATAGCTTTGGCAGGTTCTTCATGGCAGGGTGAACTGCTTTCTGGAGAGGTCTCTCTCATGCCAGGGACTCTGAAAGGTCAGACCAGACCTCTTCCTTTCAGACAACTGAAACTGGAGAAGATGAATGGACAAGTGAGTGGGTCCTATCTCTACTCCATTGCCCCAAAAATGGCAGGTGGCTGCAGCACACAGCACCCCCACACAGCACCACCACAGCTGCAAACTCCAGCTGAGAAAAGGGGGGGAAGAGGAGTTTGGGTGGGGCTGTCAGGAGAATTGCTGCTGCTGTCAGTGTCACCTGTCACAACCTGCCAGCACTGTGCAAAACAAAGTGACACTACTCCAGTGACACGAAGGAGCTCCTTCCCCCAGGGAGTTCCTGTGAGGAAGACTGGGAGCTCTCTGCCTCTGGTCTGCCCGACCAGGCAGTCCTGGTAATGGTGAGTAAAAAGGGGTGAAGCCTACGCTTCTTTTGCTGCTGAGAGTTTTTGGGGACAATGTTTTATTGATACTGAATCCACTTAAAATACAGAAGGTCAGCCCTGGAGCAAAGCAGAGACGTAGCAACTGCTTTCCAAGTGCTAACCACCTCCAGCGTGCTGTCACCAGAAGTTACACATGACGCTGTTTTCCATGAGGTAAGGAGAAATAAATAAGACCAAATCATTGCATAGCAGAATGGTCTGCTTTTTTATCTTGCCATATTGTTGGTGTTGGACTGAATCTGCTGTCTTAAAGTATAAACGTAAAGACGCTGCTAAATCATCACTATTTCAGCAACTAATTAAGGGGTAATGCTCGTGGTGCAGCCGTATATGAGGCAATAAACGGCTTTGGCGGCTGATTAAACACTGGCACCGAGGCATTTAATTACAGCAAAAGCCAATTACCACGCGCATATTCCAACACCACGGACATTACTCCTGTCCTGTGATGGAACAAGGAAAGGCAATAAACCATGCTATAGAGACATAGAGCACAGGACCCTTTAGCTTTGCCAGAACTGCCACCCTTCCTCTCCAGAGACTCTGAGATGAGGACTTTGTCTCCATTTGGAAGGCTCAAAACAAAGTCCTAGAGTAAAAATGCTTTTTAATTTACAGGACTCATTTGAGATCTAGAAACAGAGCCAAATATTGCACATCCTCCCTGCACTAAGGCACATTTGACTATTTGTAGAGCCTAGTATTCCCACACTCAGGTAACAGGTGCACTTAAAGCCTCACCTGAGCATATTTACCATCGATGGGCAAGTCAGTGACACTGAAGGAAGAGGTTATGTGTAGCCTCTTTTTCTTCAGTTACTGCTTTGCAGAAAGATAATCAGTTGCAAAACTCTACATGCCATTCTTCAGTTAATTGATTTAAAAGCTAGAGTCTGATTTTCACAGGCTTTCAGCTCTTCCACCATCCATTTGACTTAACCAGCTCAGCACCTCTTCAAATGAAGCCCTTGCTGTCTTTAACCAGCAGAGAATTCTTCTTTTTAAAGGAGTTTCCTAGAGAAATTCTCTCTTAGAAAATCCTTGGCACGAAACCTTAGCCAGCCTTGGCATGCAAACCTGCCTCACGCTGGCATTAACAAGCCTCTTATTTAAATGTTGATGAGCTCTTTGCTGCCAGTTAGCAACGGGAAATGCAGTCTGTGTGTTAAATGAGAGCTGGGAATGACTTCCAAATACCAAAATGTTTGTTAAACTCGCAGCCCACCTCTTCCCTCCTTGGGAGTGGGAAGCTTCCCAGCAAATTGGCCCCATTTTGCACAGAAACTGCCAGGCAGGATCAGACCACGCATCCCTCTGGTTCTGTGGCCCACGTGGGACCAGCGCCAGGAGCGCAGCTTCCCATGTGTACCCCTGGTGTGGTGTCTGCCCCAGGGGACCCTTCCCTGACCCTGTTAATTATATACATTCTCACACATGGAAGTCAGGCTGCCCCTGCCATCGTGCTCGTTTGGGGTTAAGTGATTGCTTTTGACTTCTCTCAATACACAGGGGGCTGTTCCAGTACTGAGAGCTGAAGAGTCACACCCCAAAACCTTTCTGGACCCCCTTGGTCCTCTGCAGGGCTTTACAGAAATGCATTTCACAAGCTGGCTGTGATATTATGTTTACTGATGTATCACTTTAGCTAGATAGACACCCCCTAAAATTCAGCTAGAGGCTCTGAGAGCAAGTTCTTTTTTTCTTGCCATCCCATGGAGACCAAATACCTCGTTGCCTCTAAATGAGGAATATCATTTATCGTGGGGGCTCTTCTGTCGTTCTAGGACTGTTCTCTTTCATGGTGAGTCAAAGGATGAGGTTCAAATACTAAATGCCAGGCAAGGGAGTCTCCCTGTATCCTTGTGTTACCTTTGCTGCCTTCTGAAATCAACATGTTCCCCAGCCAGGGAACGTGTAAATTCTTTTGGCTATCACTCACTTTTGGATGAATCCCAACTGTGCATATATACAATGGTCGGTTTCATCGGTGTTTGAATGAACCAGAAAGGCTTTGTCTGCTATAGATGGGTGCTTTCAATCCCATTTATGATACATTATATCAGCCTGAAATAGCATCTGTGAGGTCCTTCAGCTGAACCACCACCAGATTTACAGCCACCGCAGAGGAGTTAGCAGGCTGGCTCCAGAGAGCTATGAGCAGTAACCATACTCCTGAAATATTTGCTTTCTCTGCAAAGCTGACCTGAGGAAGAATCTGTTGTTCATTTGAAGATGTCTGTTTGTTCATTTATTCATCTTCACTTCAGAATGTGAAGAGATGAGCTTCAGAGCTGAGAGCCAAAGCCACGATTCTTGTTATCGCAGAGCTGGTGACAGCTGCACAGACAGGGAGTTTCCCATGGTACATCCACACATCTGCAAGGTAAAAGATGGAGAATTGGAGTTGCTGCTGATCATGGGATGAGCAAGGCAGTTGAATTACACACAATCATCCTCTCAAACCTCTGCCCAGAGTATGTCCAGGACCTCATCTGAAACTCAGCAAAGAGAACAACAAATGCATGCACAGACAAGTTCTCAGAGCTAAGTCCCTCTGCTGTTTGAAGAGTACTTAAAGCACCTTGCCAAGGCTGCAACAGCAGGGCCAAAATAGGATGCACCAAAAATCTTCCTTACTAGCCTATTCCTTGGTCACTTCCAGTCTGTTGCTTACCTGTGCTCTAATGCAAGCCAAACTGAGAAGTTATCCCAACTACTGCCCTCACTGGAAACATCTGGGGAATGGCTGGTTTTTCTCAGTTGCCCTGGGGAAGTTCAGAAAGCCAGCTGAGACTAGGGGAGGTTTTGCTTGATGCTCTGCAGACATGGCCACTGACAGCCCATGCCTCAGATGCTCCCTGTCTAAGCAGGCAGGACACATGAAGAGCAGGCAGTGCTGCCAACTCAAGCTGCCAGAGCCCCGTGTTTATGTGAAATTCTTGGCTTTCATTTAAAATAATAATAATCATAATAAAAAAAAAATCTGACCTGCTCAGTTGGAAATATGATCCATAAAGAGTCAGAAACCACAAGGCCACTCAAAAAGGCACGTAATTCATACGTATATGCTTATAGGTCTTCATTTTTTAAGCCAAAATCATGGTGCTTGGAGGCCCAGATCAAGACTTATGAATTCCTAGAGGCTGACAGTACCAAGTGGGGAAAGGGCAAAATTAGCCTATGGTAAAAAAAAGAGTTGCCAAAGGTATGACAGCAGGTCAGTGGGAAAGCCAGGCCTCCTGCCGCCTCCTCCTCACCCCACAGACCAGACACACTGCCTGGGCCTCCTGCCCCAGAGGAAATTAAGAGGCCTTAAGCTAATCCTGACTGCTTTAGTCTTGTGTTTCTGTCTTCTTTTTGATGCTCTTATTTTCAGCAACACATAGATCTTGCAGCATCCTGCTGCTCCCCATAGGATGTTACCCCATCTCTGGGACTCATGGCCATGGTACAGTGTGCTGATGACAGCTGTGGGAGTTTGCAGTAGCTTAACATTTGCATGCCATGAATATGCAGTTCTGAGCATGGCCCAGTTCTCCATGCAGCCAGTGTGTGCATGTTTGCCATGGACAGCAGCATCCTGAATGTGTCCAGATCCCAGGAGACACCAGTTCCTGGAGTCTTGGGTGGCATTTTTGTGTACATTTAGCTGTTTATAATCACAAACACCTGGATAACCAGCTTCATGTTCAGTACCCTGGGAAATCTGGATTTGCTTTTAATCACAGCAGAAATCAGGGTCTTCCTGGCTGAGCAGCAATCATCCCTACCTGAGCTTTTTCCAGGATCTGATTTCTGCCTGCGAGCAAAGCACGGAAAGCTCCCGGCACACAGCACAGCCCTGGCCAAGGGCACAGCCTGCCAGTGGCTCCTCTCCCTGTCACACTGACTTCTAATTTCTGTTTACACCAGCACAATGTCAAACATCACAGCAGCAGCTCTGGCGGAAGGTGAGTCTGTTAGAACAGAGGTGTCGCTTCCTCTGCTGAGGCCTCTCTAATAACGCCAAGATGCTTTTCTAACTAATTAATTACAGGGCTTTGGCTGAGTTGCTTTAATGATTCCCATCTTCCTGCTGCTGCTCTGCAATCAGCACTACTTGCAGTGCTGTTCAGAGCAACACTGATGCCATCAGAGCAGACGGATGAGCGATATGGGGCACGGGGGCTGGATTTTTAAGCCAGATGTACTCTGAGATGCTTGACTTTCTGCTCTCTGATGTACTTTCCTGGAGAAGAGGATAAAGATATGGTAAGCAGGTAGCTCTAGCAGGCCTTTAACCCTGAACAGCATTGCTGTCTCTAGGGAAGATCTTATGCAGAGTGTAAATAGTTCTCACCTTCTCATTAAAAAGCCATAAAATCTCAGGATCCAGCTTGCATGTGCATCCAATTGACTTGGAGGATCAGAAAAACTTGAAGCTGCAGTCGGGAAACTCTGCTCCTGGACCTTGACTATGGAGATTGGCTGAAGATGGAATGGCCTGCTCAGAGCCAGTGCTCCAGCCCACTGGAGCATTTATGCTCTGGTAGCACGGAGTTGTAGTGCATGGCCTCCCCTGCTTGTACAAATCAAGAACTTAGGACCAAATACTTTTAGAGTCCAGAGACAAAGACTGTGTCATAACGACCAGGCCATACCAGACATGTTGCATTATAGCATGGCTGTGTGCAGGGGTGATCCAGGTGCTGCTGCCACTCACTGCTCACTTCATTCATCAGCTCTCCATGCTGCAGGAGCAGCACCCTGCCCCAGGCTTGCCCAGTGCCTTCCTGCAATGGTGATGGCAATTCCTCACCTCAAAAAAGTATGGTAAGGAGAGTAGGAAATGAAAGGCAGCAAGAGAAGGCAGCTGGGAGAGCAGCAAGTCTGCACAAGGCAGCAGCCTCAGGACTCAGCTCCTGGATGGCTGTGGGTCACTGCAGAGCAGGTGTCAGGAAGGGTTTGTGTCCTGCAAAGCCCATTCCAGGAGTTTGCACAAAGAAATATTATTTTTCTGAGATGTGTGGGATGGGCTAGGTACTTTAAAGGAAATTTGGGGTTGTTTTTTCCTAGAGTTCTTTTTTATTATTTTTCAGTTATTCTGAATGTGTGTATCAGTATTGCCATTTCAGTCCCTGGATCATGAGCCAAACAGAGGTGATGAGATGAAGTTTTGTGAGCTCTATAATTAACAGATGGTCCCTTGAGCAGCAGAAATGATCAAGCCTGCTTTCCTATGGATCTATGCCATATGTGGATTCTTTTCTAAGAAGGAGGGAATTCTTTCTCCAGTCTTTTGCTCACAAAAGGCCTTATTGAGGTAATTTTTTTTGACAAAACACTTGCTGGAATTTGGTATCTTTAAGATTTTTCCACTCCCTTTCTTTCCCTACAGCCTGAGGGAGTGAAATTGGTGAGGGAGTCCTGGAATTATCAGAGGGTGGGAAAGATGGATGGTAAGCAAAAGCTGGCAAACAGATGAAAGCAGATGCCATAATGTATAATAAAAAACCTCTTGGAAGAGAGCGTGTGTATATCTGAAAGGAGATAAATTAAGGTTAGAGACCCATTCTCCATGATTTCTTCCTGGGGCACCTAAAACATCAAATAAGCAACACACTGGTCTCCAGCACACCAGCTCACCAGCTGAAACTGCTGCACATGGTGCAGCTCTTCCAAATACATTCCTTCAGCCAAATCTCCAAAGAGTCCCCCCTTTGCTACAGCTTCTATCCCAAGTAGAAATTCAAATGCAAAGTGCTGTGACCTTCCTCTCAGTGTAATTGAAAAATATTAGCAGTGCCTTTGTACTGGCTTGAAGCTTTTGTGCTGAATTTGCATCTAATAAGAAGGGACCTTTTAAGGAGCAAATAAATAAATAAATGGAGGAAACCTTCTCTTTGAGCTAATTTTAGGCACATCCATGCTGACAGCTGCTCTTCCCTGATATATCTCAGCCACATCCTGGAGCAGCCAGGGGGACTAAGCTCTCTTCATGCCACTGCAGCTGAGAAAAGGCCTTTGTTTTGTTTTTAAGGGACTGATGGTAGCTGGCTTTCCAGAGTGTCCTTTCATCCTGGCTTCCATTATGACACAGGTGGGAACAGGGGCAGGGACTCATGGCACTTGTATGGGTGTCCAAGCCATACACAAGGCAACAAGGGGTGGCAATTGCTGGGCACGAGGCTGAGGTGTGCACGTGGTGCCCCTTTCCCATGTTGCTGACTGGGGAAGAAATCCCAGAGCACCAAGACATGAGCCCTGGAGATAACCCAAACATCCAGTGAACCAGTCTGGGGGACAGCCTGGGGGACAGAGGCCCTGAGGGGCTGCAGGTGTGCAAGAGACAGGTCTAGGGAGAGGAGTGAGGCTGGACTGGCTCCTTTGAGCCTCATGTTCAGCTGTCAGTGACATGACAGATCTGTTCATGCTTTTGGCAAGATGGAGAGGGGTAGGAAAGGCTTCTTCCTCCTCTGGGTGTGACCTAAGCCAAAATCTGCACCTTGCATTGCTTTGTCAGGCTAACTAATCCTTGCATCTCTCCTCAGCCCATCTCCCAAGACATGTGGATGGATAAAATTGAGATGACCACAGCTGAAAAAGTCCCAGTCCATGTCTGCTTCGAGAGTAAAAAGCAACAGGGCATAGATACTGCTCTTTCCTCTTCACCTGTAGCTTTTTTTTTTTTTTTTCCCTGCTCAAATTAGAAACTCAGGACTTGTCTAGCTTGGATGATTGTTTCATTTCCTCGTTGAAAAGGTGATTACCCCTTTAGTTCCCATAATTACCTAATCAGCAAAAATCAATCAATGTTAATTTCAACCCTAATAAATATTCTCTGCTATTCTATACATTTATGTATGTCTCTAAACTCATCCTAATTTCAAGAAAAATAATGATTTCAAAAGTCAGACCAACTTGCTCAGCACCAGGTTCAGCAGTGTGCCACCCATCCTGTGAACACACAGGGAGGGGTCAACTTGTGACAGAGGGGACCGAACAAACACATCTGGAAATTGGGATGGGAGAGGCTGATGCATAACAAGATGCATAACTGCTCCATACCCTGCCACAACATAGGATCAGCTGGACCCAAGCTATCTCAGACAGATGTTTGCCTCTGTCCTGTTCCTGAAAACATTTGAGGATATGGACCTCACAGACCTCTTAGGCAATGATTTCAGTGCTTAGCTGTGCTTGTTATTTAAAACATTTAGAGATGGCGGAAGTTAAATGCTCCTCCTCAATGCACTTTAAGCTTACTGTTTTCTTCCCTGCCCACACTGAACTAACGTGCTGTGCTTCACTTGGCTTACTTCTTCCTGAGGCAGGTGCATCTGGGTGTGATGTTGAAGATGAGGGATTGACCCTGGACTGGCTGTAGTTATTGCACAAAACTGCCTGATGGTTTCTGTGAGTTGGTAAACTCAAGAGCCAGTTGAGACAGAAATGGCTGGGTTTGTGCAGCATCAAGCACCGTGTGTGATGTGGGCTCATCTCCACGCTGGTCATCTGCTGTGGAAGGGCATGAGCCACACAAAGAGGATTGGGATGACTCTGATGGAAAATTGAGACTCAGTGTTTGCCTCTACTCAGCTCCTCTTGGGGAGGAGGGCTCCTTCCTTCCTGCAACCTGTGCCCTCCTCCCAGCTGCCCTACATCACGGGACTGTGTCTGGACCTTCTCATCCTTTGGAGGAGGCTGACGTGTGGCTTAGGAGTCGGGAGGGTTGCATGTTTGTGGTTAGCCAAGGCTTGTGTTTTAAAGGATGCTTTGGCCCCTGATGACTTTCTCTCTGTGGGGCTGGCCTCGAGGACAGATGCTCAGCAGTGAAGTGACGCAGTGCCAGATTTTTAGATGCTGGCATTTACTGTGGTTTTTGAGGAAGCTCTTCTCCATAAAAAGACTCTTGTTTTTTCTTTTCAGGACTTTGCAGAGCAACTCCTGGTACAGGTAAACCCAACTCACCTCTTTCTTAGGCTGCACATAGTGAAAAATCCTCCTAAAGCCACGTCTGTCTGGCAAATGCAGTGAGCAGCCATGGCCTCCCAGCACCCAGCCCCCGCGTGGCAGATGGAGCTGAGCAAGAGGCAGTTTTGTGCTGGTTTGTGTCTTTCAAGGAAACAATTCCTGAAGAGGAGGGAGGGCTCTGCTCCAGGGAGATAAGCAGTCCCATTGAGCCAGACCTCTCATGTTTCTTCTCTTCCCATTTCACAAGGCAGCATCCTGAGGGATGGCACAAAGGTGGCTGTCTGTCCTGTGGGAGCAGGGTGGCAGCCCTGAGGTGCTGCCTGGAAGCCTGGCTCCATCCAAACACCTCTGAAGGGAGGAGCAGATCCTCTGCCTTGTGCAGAGCCTGGCTGCACTTCAGTGCTGGGAACAACCCTTTCTCTCAGCTCTGGGAGCAGACCCTGCCTGATGGCTCCTGCCAGGCCATGGGGAGAGAGCAGGGCTCAGAGCACTGCTGGCATGGGCCTGGCTGTGGAGTGTCTCAGGTCCTGTGAGCAGGCTCTGACACCCTGTGTGTGTCAGCCCCCTCCCCAAGCTCTTCCCAGGCCTCCTGCTTTGCTAAGCGGGGTCCCACCTTCACCCACCACACCCCTTGGTCAGAGGGGACTCTCAAGGATCATTTCCCAGCACGGGGGCTGTGCCAGCAGCAGGAGAGGAGACCTCACGCACCCTGTGCTCCAGACAGGCCAGGCTGGACCCAGAAGGAGCAGGCAGATACGGTAGGAATGGGAGAGGGAATGGGCTGGGATTGGAATCATGGCTGTGTCCAAGCAGGAATGGGACTGGATGAGCTCCTACATCACCGTAGGGCTCAGGCAGAGGTGCCCACAGCTGGGATGTCCATGAGCAAGATGCTCAGACCATGTGGACCTGACAGAAGTGTAGAAAGTGGGAGTGAAAGAAACTCCAGTTCTGGCAAAGGTTTGGGCTGAGGACTGGCATAAAACCATATGCCAGAAACTGTGCCCTGAGTGGAGAAAGGCTTGTGGCACATCATCAGAATGGTGAAGCAGCCCACAGCTTGATGGATCTGCAGGTCTGCCTGGATGGCTTTTAAAGCAGCTGTAAACAGAAGGCTCCCCAATGTCCAGAGCTGAATTAGGAGATTCTGCACCTAGGTAGCATGGGAAAATTGTAACAGACATCCCAGCCTGGGAGAAGAGGGATTGCAAGAGTTCCTCTTGGCTAAGGACCCCAAGCTTCATTTTCAACACTGCCACATGCAAGAGTCCTTGGTTCAAAGAAACAACTAGAAAACAATGTGGTTTTAATCATCATGGCACAAGATGCCTGTGAGGAAAGGTTTACAAGGGCCAAGGGCATTGTGGTGCATGTTATGGCCATGGGATTTCCTTAGAACTACAGGGGAAGACCCCAGCATGGCTCGGGAGGGGACACCAGACTGGTCACTGAGGAAAGGCTCCAGGGCATGTGTGGACTGTGGCATCAGGTTGGTCTCTAACAATGGCAGGCACCAGCTACCAACAAGTTTGTCAGCTCAAACGCAGGTTCAACCACAGCCAGGAGAGCCTTCCCCATGGTCTGACCTTCCTTCCTTTACTGTGAAAGTGTCGGGATCTGGAGCAGCCAAGCTTGCCAAGCACAGTGTGCCTGAGGAGCATCATGTGTTCTGAGTGCAAAAAGGTAAGTAAAACACCATGCAGGAACTTCACCCTCTTCAATCCCCCCACTCTCCATTCTCCTCTCTAAGCCCCTGTTCATCTCGGGATACTGGACTGTCATTCAGGAAAGCAGCCCCAGTTCCCCAGCAGTATTTGTCCTGGGCACAAGGGCATCAGAAGCAGAGCTTGACTGTCAGCAGATCCAGGAAGCACAGGCCTGTACAGTCCCTAGGGGGGAATTATTTGCTGATTGCATCTGTTTCCCAGAAGCATCACTCCAATTCATCCTGGGATTCACGTTTTATCCAGCAAATAAGCACCTTGGGAGCTTCATTTCCATCTTAGTTGTTAAATTTAGAAGTGGTGTTTCCCCTTCTCCCACCCTCTCCTGCCCCCTCCCCAACGGCTCCCGTATCTCCCCTCCAGCCCCCACCCTCACCTCCAGCTCTCCCTCTTTGTCGCATTACATAGTAATCTGAGATGCATTGGCCGAGCTCCAGGGAACAGAATGTACTTGGCAGGGAGACGGGTCTTGATGTCTGCAAAATGTCGGGAAATGCAGCCAAGAGCTGCTAACTGGGTCATTAACCTCTAGAAGAAGAGCAAGTTGTGGAGCTGTGCTCTGTCTCCCTTCATCTCGCCAATAAAAATGTCCCAGCAATGAGAGAGGGAAGAAGAGGTTTACAGCTTTAAGTCCTAAGCAGTCAATGCAACCACCCCTCCCTGACCCCCCTTCTCCTTTCCCTCTCCCCCAGCGCAGTATTAAAGCTCGTAAGTGGCCTTTTAAAAACCCAGCGGTCCCCAAACAGCTGTCCCTTGGTGCTTGTAAAGAGGCTACTGGAGCAAACCAGTCACTTCCAGCGACATGCTGCTCCTGCCGTTCGTGGTTAGAGGGGCTCCAAGGAAGGGCTTTTTCCTGGGTTGCAGCCCCATTGCAACCCTTGTGCAAGTTGGGACCAGGTGCTGCCATTGCCTCTCTGCTGCCATTGCCACTGTCCCATTGCCAGGGCCCCGCGTATCCCTCTCTGCCATCCCAGCTCCATATGGTATTTCTGACCACCCCATCCGTGTGAGCTGCCTGCCCGTGCTGGATCTGCAGGCTGCAGGCAGAGCTGGCTGATTCCCCTCCATGGGAAGAGGTGCAATGCTAGGAAACAGCAGCCAACAGGCCAAGGAGGGTCCTCAGATCAAATAACACAGCCCATGTCACTTTGTGAAACCTGAAATAATGCAAACCTGCTCGCCAGTGGGAGTGAGGGCTCTGCAGGCTGCAAGAGGGTCTCCCAGAAATGGGGATCCTGGCCAGAGTCAGCCTGGGGGCAGGGGGATGGTGCTCCATCCCAAAAAATCCCCATTTCTCCCAAACCCGGGTGGCTGTTTAGCGTGTGGGTCACAGCACGGAGGCTAGTGGCAGGACGGGAGAGGGGAAGAGAGGCGCCACATTGCCCGACTCCTTCCTCAGAGCAGCCTCATTCCCATCCCTGTCCTCCGGAAAGAGATCCATCCTTAGGAGAGATTTGTCTGGGCTTCTCAAGGACCCCGCTGCCTCACTCCTGTAGCTTCTGCCCTCACGGTGAGCGCCCTGAGGGCCCTCTCCAAGGCAGGGCAGCGCCNCAACGCCGCTCCGCCAGTGCCCTCTGCCGGCCGGCCCGAGCAGCGCGGCCCGGCCTCCGCGGGGACACCCCGGGAACCTCCCGCTCCTGCTGCCTCTCGGGCTGCTTTAGCTTAAAGGTTCCTCTGAAGGCAGGGATTGTTAGTTCCTTCCTCAGCAAATGCGCAGATTTAACACCTTCTCCCTCCGGCGCGGATAACTTTGTCACCTGCCAAAAAGCTATTAAAGGAATGCAGCCTCCCTTTTCTCCAACACGAAACATTCCCCATGTCCCCTGTTTTCAGGGCAGTGGCAGTAAAGCCGTGCTATAAATTAAGCTACTCTATCCCCTCCTCCTCTTTCCAGCCCCATGCTGTAAGTGCCAAAGCACGAGCTACCCCAGTTCCTCCTGACTTCTCAAGTGCATCCTTGGGTTTTCTGGGTGCTTTCAAAACTGCAGAGCAAATGCTAAAAATTAAGAAGCCCCTAGTAGGCTCTGTCTTGCTTGCACTTGCTCCAGGATTTCCAGCGCCTCTTCTGGGATCAGCTGTGGGGACATGGCAAGGCCAGTTGTTTCAAAGGTAGAGTGATCCCAGGTCTCTACAGATTGCTTGGGTAAACCTGTTCAGAAGAAATATTATCTCTATGGGAGGAGCTGAGTGAAGGTCCCTTTGAAACCCCTGACCCAGATGAAGCAGCATCTAGTGACATCCCAGCCCCATGCCTACGGCAGCAGCCACAGCCACAGCGTCCTCCTTTCAGCAGTATTTCACTTGGAGGAAATGAAAGCATCGGAAAAGGAAACGGGGCTGAAAAGGCTTAGATCCCCAGCGAGCAGGCCTTTGTTTTCCCGTTGTGCTTGCCCAGCTGAGCCTGTGTTGGAGCAGAGCCCTCCTGCAGCTGGGCCCAAAAGCAGCAGCCAAAGAGAAACCCCGGCAACGATCTGTGCAAGAGGAGGAGGGATGTGCAGGGGCTGCAGTGCTCATCTGTGCTGGGGAGCAGAGGTGAAGGGCTGGTGGGCCCACAGCCCACATCTGCAGCCCCAGCAGGGCACAGCAGCTGCCTGCCCTGAGGAAATGGGAGAGTCTTGCACATTCTGAGCAGAAATCATAGAGAAGAAGCCTACAGGGATAGGTCAGAGGAAGCAACAGTCTTGGAGAGGAGGACATCAACTTTCAGTTGGCTCTGGACCACAGCAGCACTGACCAAGGATCCTGAGGGCCAGGGCTGGGATCTGACCTCCCAGGCCAGAGCATGGCTGCATGCCATGGCCAACAGCTCCATCACCAGCCCATCCAAAAGCACCATAGGCTGTGCTTGTTTCTAGACATCCCAAGGGGTGCTGGGACCAAAAGTGGATTTTAAGAGTTACCACAGCATGTTGGTGATGCATGTGCTGAGTTCCACATGCAGAGCTGGTGGTAAATCTGACAACACCTCTGGCAAAATAGTTTCTCTACTGGAAAGCCCAAAACAACTGGGCATGAGCAAGTATCCTGCAGAGCACAGCCCTGTAAGTGACCTCGCTGGCTTGGTGTCAATGCAGGGAAAGTGCTGCCTTTCCTTTCAGAGAGTAGGGGATTAAACTCATCTCTGCTTCCCCTCTCTGCCCCGAGGGAAGGGCCTGTGGATTTGCCAAGATCCCACCTGCAGCACAAACCGAAGGGCTGTGAATTCCTTCCAACCTCAACTCCTGCTCCCTCTCTCAGAGGAAACTTAGTGTAGATGTTTGATCTAGTGGTGATCTGGCCTAAAATGACTCGGCACTCTTGAAGGGAGGTCACTGCTCAGTAGATGAGAAATCAGGGCTGATTCTGGGGGGGCTGGGCAAAAGGCCAAGACATGATCCTTTCCCTCTCTGTGTGTCACTGATAAACCCGTAGGAAGCAATGCTTTGCAGTGTCAAGGATTCCTGATGCCCATCTTTGGGCAGAACAGGCCTGCAGGACCACTTAAGCAGCTCTGCTCAAGATGAAGACTGGAGTGTTCTCAGCAGCCATCAGAGCCTCCTCAGCTGTCCAAGCTGCCCCCAACCACGGATGAGAGAAATTTATTTTTCTCACTTGGGTGAAGCTGGAGAATAGTGCCTTGGGAACTGAAACAACCCTGTTCAGTCCTCAGCCTAGCTGTGTGCATGACTTAAAGCAGCTAGAGACACAGATTTCACAAGGGCTTCTTAGTTTCCAGACAGGGCTTTATCCACTGAGTTTGTACCTTCAGGAGGCTGTGATGGAAGGACTCTGCCCACTAACTCTGCTACTTAACACTAGCACAGCTGCTAAGTGCTTTTGGAGCAGAATGGTGTTGCTGGTGTCATTGCTCTGCCATGCAAATGCCTGGCTGAGGAAGGGTCCCTGGGGCCTCTGCTCAAGTTTTCCAGTAGCAAAAACATTTGGTGGCTTTTTTAAGCCCTTCTTCCTGGATTTGTGCTATTGCATGAATGTTTTTATTTATTTTTGGAGAAAGATTTTTTAGGCTGCAGAATTACTGTGGAAAAAGGCTTCATTCTTAAAGGCTCCCCAAAGTAAATAAATTAAAAGAACCAGCACTTGAAAATTTCTCTTGAAGCTAATGATAGGAGAGACTGATGACTCCGGGCCTCTGAACTCCTGGAGCCAAACAACACCGCTTCTACTTCCTGAAATGTCTTTTTCTTAAAGTAGGGTGTTTTCTCTACTCGATTAAGGATCTACAATGTTTTATTCATGCACAGCCCAGGATTATCAGCAGTGTTTTACATTTCAAACCAGCTAGTGCCACCACTTCCCCAGCTCGAGGAAGCTGCATTTCCTCAGTGTAGCTTGAGGCTACTCCTAGAGAAGGTGTCACAGCTATTACTACTTGTTACCCTTATTTGTTAACCTCTGGGATGAGCTGTTAATGCTTGTATCTGGTGCTGCCTTGGCTGGCTCAGTTCCCTTATTTTTTTTATGCACCCAAAACACTATGGCAAGTGATCATCCTTGTATGAGTCAGGGCTGATCCCTTGTTGCAGTGAAGTGTCGGATTTTATCCAAATAAGGAGCTGCACTTCTGCACTGGGTAGAGCATTTCTTGGATATACATGAATATGTAGACAGCAAAACTCAGACATTCGTGGCTAGCCAGGGTATCTATCTGGTGTCTCTGCCTGTCCAGGGACCACTTGGAGCCTCAAAGTGGCCGCTTCCATTTCCAAATTGTTACCCCTCCTAGGAGTGAGAAATTCCCTTTTTGTTGTTAATCCTGGAGGGATTAAAAAACACAATGATTTCTGATCATTAAAGAGAGGGTACAGTCCATTGTATTTGTAAATAATAAAGGCCTAACTGCTGAATCTTACTGAAGGCAAAAGTGGTTAGAGCAGCCAATAATTCAGCCATCAGAAGGAAATACATGGAGAAAACCCCATGTTCCCTGCTGTATGGTTACTGCACAGCAAAGAGGGTCATATATTAAAATTGTGAGACTGCCTAAGCACTCTGTAATTAACTGCTGTCTATTTAACCAGACAGCTAAAGCAAGTTAATTCAGTGTCAGTTAGGAGACTTATTAAGTGTCTGTGTTTTTTTAACAATTTCCTGGTCCATCATTAACTACCCCTAGATTATCTTGTCAAATTGATAATTAAATGCCTCAAAAATTCATTACAGACTCAATATATTAATAGGAATATAATTAAGTAATGTTTGCTTATGTGATCTGCAGTTTATTACCTGCATGCTGATTTATCTCCAAGGCATTTACTGAACCTGAGCTGTAGCCTATTCAGAATCAATACAGGCCCAGGAGTCAATAAACATCGTATTAGATCCAAACCAGCTATTTAATTGGGAGAATGCACTGAAGCCGTCTTCTGGATCTCCAGCGAGTTTGAAGAGGGGAGTGTGACCTTAAAAACAACAGCTGAAGAACCTGCAGTTGATGATTTATGGCTGGGTCAGAATTCCTCCCACCCCCTCCTGAAACACAGGTTTTTGGTCTAATTTTGTTGACTGTTTGGTTTGGGTTCTGTAGTCTGTTAGAAACTGCCTAAATTGGTCCTACTGTGCTAGTCAGTTGGTGCAGTGATGAATCAGAGGCTCTATTTTGTCTAAAAAGCCAGAGTTAACTCCTCTTGTCCTACATAAGGAACATAGGGAATTCTGATGAATTCCCTAAATTTGTAAGCCTTGGACTTTGCATGTCACATGAATTGTTCAGACAACTTGCAAGTAGTTTCATTAACTAGTTTGATAAGACACTATTTTTTTAATTATGAGGGGAAAATAAATGCTTTTTTGCTCTGAATAACTGTAAAGATGGAAGAAAACATCTGAGATTTGCTTCACTGTTTTAACACACCAGTTTGTCGTTAAAGGTCCATTATCAGTGGTTACAGTCTGTTGGGATTAGGCAGCCTGCAGATAGGCTACTGATCCAGATAAATCAGTGGAGGAGCAATAGCCACCCTTCCTTGCAGCTGTGTGTGCCAAGGGATGTTCTGGAGCTGGAGGCTTGATGGGAGGAGGGCTGAGCCCATGTCTGGACCCTGGGCTCAGCTCTGGCCATCGTTGCCATAGCTATGGCCAGCTGCAGAGCCTGTGCTCCTGATGGCTTTGTAGGCTGGAGCTCCTTGTATGGTTATGTAGCTTTCCTGGTAATTTTGAAGACTAGGGAAATCTCATTAGGATGGATTTGAGCTTGTGTGTATACATGTATAGGAGATGCATGTTTAAAAATAAAGAGTAAGCTGACTAAATTGTTCCAAGTCACAGTGTCATAAGCCCCATGAGGTAGACAGTTAAATTTAAGAGAAATTTTAAAAGGTTAAAGTTAATATAATTGTAGCAATATTCTCATGGACTTGAACTTTTCTTTGCTGTTCAGTGAAGATAGGAATTAAGTATGTTGTCATGAAGAAGATACTTCAGTGGGTTTTGACCCAGATTAAGTTAAATTATTTTTTTTTACATGGAGAGTCAATGTTTTTGTAGTACTATTTTAGAGTTGTTGCGTTATAACAAACTTGGGGTGATGGTGGTGGCTGCTACTGCTTTGGTGTCCTACTTTGAGCTATGGTAGTTCTTCTGGAGGGAGGTAGAAGGGAAGAAGCTGATGAAGCATCCAATGATTCCTTTTCCCCAGTGCCAAACTGATGTTACTCACAAACAGCCCACAAAAGAGTGTGTGAATACAGATCCAAGATAGGCTTTGGCATGGAAGTGTTTTTTGGAGCATATCTGGGGTTTCTTTTTTTTTTTCTCTGATTTTAGGCAAATATAGCTTTGGTTTTCACACTTAAATATATTTGGACTATTTTGTTTTCAACAACTGGTATTCTACTGTTTGAATTAGATGAAAAGCTGGCCAGATCCAAGCAGAGCATTCCTGGGGGAGAGTTCCCAGCAAGCATGCTTGTGTGCATGCAGCCTTTGGTGTCTGCCAGGCTCTTCCATAAAGTGATTAAACCGATTCAAAAACAACAGGGGAAAAAAAAAACAAAACAAAACAAACAAAAAAAAAAAAAACAACCCCACCAGCCTGAATTCTGCTCTGAAACCCATGCAGTTCCCAGGAAGTTGGTTGGCTGTGGGAGTAGAGCTGAGAGCAAAACTTAAGCTGGTATCTCTAGGGCATTTTTCTGTGAGTTCTGTATGTGCCTATTCCAGACTTGGAGCCTTGTGAGTCCTGACCAGGAATGCAAAACTGTTGTAAAATTTACACATGTTGTGTACTAAGAGCCTTTGCATGAGGAATTTAGTTAGGAAATATTTTTCTGCTTCATCCTTCTCTGAGCTTTACAGGAATTAAAGCTGAACCAAACTTTTCTGAAAACTCTGAAATGCTTCAGTAACTCGTGTTTGTTTTCCTCATGCCTCTGTACTTGGCTTCTGGCAAGGACTGAAAGCAGCACTGAGTCACTCAGTAAAGAAGTCTGTTTTGACAGCATCCTCTTGGCCTGAGCAGGAAGTTCTCAAAGTCTAAAGGCATTGAGAGTTCTGGATCTCTCATGGTTAAAGCCCAGATGCACAAACCCTAAGGGCATCATCAGGAGGTATTCCAGCTTCTGGAGCTGCTTAGACCATGCAAAGTTGGCAGCCTGGAGAGCCTCATCTGTCACTGGAGTTAGCTGAAGAGGTGGCTCCACCAGAAATCCTTAATCATACAGTAATTTTGAGAAAGAGTCAAATTCTTTGAAGTCTTTCTATTTTTCTAATGAGATTATTTTAAAAAAAAGTGTGGGGTGTGGGGAGAAAAAGCTGCATCTTACTCACCAGATCTGCAGGCTCTGTGTTTTCTGAGTCATAGCTTCTGGCTGCACTGACAATGGCAGGGTTTTTAATTTGCTTTCCAACCTTAATGCAATAAGAAGGGGCAGAGCAAACACTGGGACAGAGATAGGATTGTGTAAGCATCAACAAGACAATAAATTGGACCATTGGTTTTCCTTGTTGGGATTAGTACTCAGCAAAGAAGAGCTCAGCTTTAGACAGGCTCCAATAGGAATTTTGTAAAGTAGAAATTGGTAATGGGAAGTAAGGAGGTGAGAGGGAGAGGAGCCCAGTAGCTCCTCAGTAACAGAGATACCCATTTATGAACAGCTGATGTGCAGACTAAAAGACAGCTGTGTTCCTCTGTACGACATCCTGTTAGCATTGCTTTATAAAAAAGAAGCACTGAAATGGATTTCTTCTAAAGCCAAACTTCAGATATGGCAAATGGGTGTTTCCCACCAGGGCTGGTGTTTGTGACATTGTGAGGCAAGTCACAGAGGATGCCATCCCATGTGAATCCAGACACCTTCTTTTATCTTTCAAGATGATGAAGAAGGAAAAAATATGCAATATATGTGAAAGGGGAAGAGTTGGGTCTCTCTTGGTACTTGCTACCAGACGCCTGCCATGAAAAAGCAAATGCTTGTTAACACTTCCTACGTGGTGGGATGTGGCACACCACACTCCTCACCCTGCACACAGAGGAGGAAATCACTGATAACTGATAGTTTGCTGTTGGGGCTACCTCCTTCTAGTTATCTAAACTGTTATAAAATTTATGAAGGTGAAGAAAGGCAGCCCCCTTTCACTTCAGTGGTGTGCTAAATCTGCTCTCCTTTACTGAGCTGCCTCCATGCTCTCACCCTGAAGCAGTTGTATTCTAGCACCCAGTACAACATTTGTAACAAGTGAATGGCTACTTGCCCTGTACTCCCATAGCCAGAATCCTCCAGTGGAGTTTATTTTAAAGCAGTTCCTATCATTGTGTTCATAGATGACTTTGAGTACCATCTGGGAAAAATTGGTCTTTTTTAATTCCTCTTTATTACCCTTGGGATATGTATTTAAGGCATGAGATGCTGAAAGATGTACTGAGGACTGTAAAAGCAGCTTGAAGTAAAGATGTAGGAGGAAAAGTACTCAAGCTGTTTTTCTGCTTTTGCAATTGAAAAGAAACTCATGATATAGCAAATTTTAAATGGCACAAGAAATTCTGCTGTCTCCTTCAACATGGCACTATTAGGCCAGCAACAGGGGGAGCAGCTGCTCAGCCATTGCATAATTGACATGACTGATAACGACCTTGGATTCATAATTAAGGTTTGCAAGGACCAGGACAAAAAGAAAAAGAAAAGCACGACCCTTAAAAAGGTCACAAACCTGTGTGAGTGAGCACATTGGAATGCAATGAAGGCTGAAGAAATCCTGCCTGTCCCAGGGCCTTGTGGGGGATGAGATGTGGGCTCTTGAGCTGGGAGAGGTTCCAGCTCTCCCTTGACAATATTGAGCAGTTGACCAGAAGTGCTGACATTTTAGGGGAAGGCCAGAGACATTTATATTAGAACACACTGCTCTAAAAGAACATATTTTTTTCCCTGGGAATGAATAAGCAGGCTCATGCCAGCAGCACCAATCTATGGCAAGGCACACAGGGACTGCCTCCAGGTATAATCAGTGCTTGAAAACCCCACGCTGGCACATGTTGCTTGTGGATACCTCCTTTATCGTATGTATTTGAGAACTCAGACTTTGATTGCTACCTGAAACTGGATACTGTGGTTTCCTTTCCCCACTTAGTGGGTCATTTGGTTATGATCCTGTGTCCTTTCATGAAGCTCTTCAGGGTCCCATGTAACCTTTATCCACTTCTCTTTCTAGCAAAAATGTATTTCAGGAAATTCCATAATTGCACATCTCTATATGGTGAGGTTTGGCACAAAAACCTGATGTGAGGTTGACTTATTTTTCTTCCTTTTAACTTACAATGTTTAAGTTGGGTTCCCTCACATTCAGCAAACACATTCTGCTGGGTCATGCTGGTCAAAAAGGGGAAGAAAAACACACTGAGCTTTCTGCTGCAAGCTGCCTTTACAGAAAATGCCACGGTGTTCCTGTGCATAGAGACCTGACCATACAGTTTCTACTGAGCTTGTCTTGAGCTCCAAGGAGCCACAGATCCATAGATGGATGAGGTAGTGCTCAGAGTCTGCAGTGCCTTCATGCTCTGGATTTGTCTCAGGTTGTGCCCTAGACTGAAGACCCTCTGGCTGTTCAGGGAGGGGACTTCAATTGCCTTTAATAAATAATGTTTGTCTGTGTTTGGGAAATGCCAGTCATGTTTGTCAGCTACTGAAAACTAAGGCATAAGGAAAGTAAAGATGCATGAGCACAGTCTTCTTACAGAAGAACAGTTTGTGTTGCATTCCCAGAGGGGGTTATGCACCTTTTTTACTGTGGGGTTGGAGGTCTGAACCTATTCCTTTCAGAGTTGCCTTGAAATTTCATTAAATAGCTGCTTTCATGAGCCTGGGTCTTAATCAGGCAGGCTCTGGTACCTTGTGGAAGATGGATCCCGTCAAGCTAAATTTGGGATTATTTGTGATTAAATTAAAAATAAGGTCAAAAAAGATACTTGTGGTTTGAGACTCATAAAAAATATTTGTCTTGGTACTCATAACACTTACACTAGAATGATTCAAAATCAATGTGACAGAGTAAAACGATTAAACACTGGCTTGGAAGCACATCCCAAGATGTCACTGTAAACAGGAAATCAGAACAGAGGGGGAGTATTCCTTGTGGGGTCTCCAAGATGCTTTGCAGCCCCAACCAGCTGACTGTTTTAAGAGTGGCCAAGCAGCAAACAGGGAGCTGGTGGTCAGCCTGTCCCGAGGCCTGGCTGAGGACACACAGCCCCCTGGGCCACACTGGGAGCCAGGCAGGCAGCAGACCCAGCTCTCCAGAGTCACCCCCTGCTCAGAAAGGAGAGGTCTGGATTCAGCCACTCTCTCCACATGCAGGTTGTGCTGGGGCAGCCCAAGAGCTCCTCCAGGGGAAGGAGAAGGAGAAGCAATGAAATGTTTGAACTGCAGCTATCCCCTATCAGAAGCATGTTTAATTAAACAGGAGATGCTCCCAGGGTGCCAGAGCTCCTCTCTGGCCCTCCAGTCTGTACTAGAAGAGCTGCTGGTACAAGAATGGGCCTAACCAGTCTTGGGTGATATTGCACCAGAGAAGAAATGCAGAAGAGAAATTGCTCATGGCATGTAAAGAACGAGGCTGTTGTAGGCAGGATGCCTGGAGGTCCCTGACCTCCTAGTCAATGGAGAAAGGACCTTCTTTGCTGTATGCCTGCATTCAGACAAAATGTGGTTCACTCCAACCAAACATCCAGACATTTTCCCTGCAGCCTTTTCCCCACATCTTTTGAACTCAGGAAGGAGATTTCTTCTCCTAACAAACAACTTTCCCCTACTTTCCCCTGCTTTCCTTTTACCCTCTCAGTACAGGGTGGATTGGTAGAGCTGAGACTTGGTCAGAGGAGCAGAGGTTAAATGTGGCATCTGAGAGAAAAAACAACCACAGGCTGTGGGGCTTATTAATGCTGTTCCTTGTAAAACAGAAATTACAGTGGTATGCATTTCCAGACCTGGATGGTCATGTAATGGAAGGAAAGAGCTATAGGGCAAAAGGGGCTTTAGCTCTAGATAAAATATAACAGTATTTCCATTACTCCCTGAAATACTCTTCCATCAAAATAATTAAACTTTGGCTCTGCAGTGATCCTTGCTCTCTGGTAATTCAGGGGACTGGTTTAGTGTTGTCCCCATTTAAAGCCTGCCTCAGCTCTGGCACACAGGGGAGTCACAGCAAGGAGACAGCTTGGGTTTGGTCAGTTTGGGACCTGGAGCAAGACCTAAGGGGGTTACCTTTGTGGGTAAATAAGAAAAAGCCTGGGTATGCTCACACATTACTCCTAACACCATCAATTGGGTGGTTTTCACTACAACTGTGATGTCTTGTTCATGTTCTCTGCCTGCTGACAGGGCCTTCTCCTGCCTCACCCCTAGTTCTGGCTGGATGCAGAGGTTCTGGTGGAGGTAGCACAGGCAGCACCAGCCCTTGCCTGCAGACAGTGGGAATATTTTGATATTTCAGGAGTAAGGAGGTCAGGCTGGGTTTCTGGGCCCTGTGAGGCTTTTTTTTTTTTTTTTNNNNTTTTTTTTTTTTTTTTTTTTTTTTTTTTTTTTTTAATGGCTCCGTTCTGTTTAGTTTTGCTTTTAAAGGGTGAAGAGGGGGAAAAAACAGCTTCCAGAAAAAAACAACAGCTCAAGCTCCAGGAGCCAGATCTTAGCATGAGAACCCGACCCAGCAAGGGGGAGGGCTGTGTCAGATCGCTGCATGCCCGACGAGAAGGAATTCACTGCCTGCTGAAAAGCCACAGGGCTCAGACCCTATTTGAAAGAGTAACATCTTTGATATAAAAAAAACAACCAACCAACAACCCAAAACCACCCAGCCAATAAAAAGCCTCAGACATACAGGATCCCATTCATGGTGGGAGGGATTTAGTGGAAGTATTTTCCTTCTTTAAAGTTTGGCACAGCCTTAAAGGAGTCTCTTTAAAAGCTTCCAGAGCCGACTATATTTTGGATTGTGTTTCAAATCACCCTTCCCCCCCAGGTTTGGTGGGTCCTCAGACAAGTTCCCAGAATAAATTAGACGTAACGGTAGCAGGATTTATTATTATTATTATTTTATTTTTTTTTTTACTTGAGAAGGAGGAAGGAATAAATGACACCAATTTCTGTAATGGAAAGAAAAAAAAGAAAAAAGTGTATATTGGAAACTGCTGCTGAGTGACTCATGCTGCCAGACAAATGGAATCTCACTCATCACTCCATCTTCATCCTCCTCTGGTGAGAGAAAAAGTCTTGGAAAAATATCAGCTCACCCCGCCCCCCCGCC
>WEIU01004879.1:689472-722036 GCA_013389925.1 Aegithalos caudatus | reverse complement strand
TTTTTTTTTTTTTTTTTCCTTTCTCAAAACATCCTCACAAATATTTGGCATTGCCTGAGAGAATGCCACTTAAAATGCAGTTTTCAGACTGCCCATTCCAGCCAGCCCTGCTGTGGGCATGAAGACTCTTAGCCAGTGGCAGCCCCTTCCCAGCAAATGTTTTCTCAGGGTGGTGGGGTTGAGTGGGTACACACAATAGCTCAGCTCCACCTCACAAAAAAAATCTTGCTTAAGGAGATGTCATGTTTTTACAGGTTTTTGGTTCTTGTTTTTCCTCAACAGGTTACTTCTCCTTCCACCCTGACATGCCTCAAGTTTGACTGTGCATGGTGTGAAAATGGCCATGAAGAGGAGTGATACTCTGTTCTTCTCTGCTTTTTGTAGTTGCGATCAATCCCATGCCCTTTTTCAGTGCTCCCAGTTGTCCCCCCTATCTTCCCATTATAACTTTTCCTTTCTTCTACTGCCATTCGCTGTCTCCAGCTCAGGCTTGCACATCACAGCATCTGCAGAGCTGGAGGAGCTCCCGGGACACTGGGTAAGAGTAGTGGAAAGAGCAGAGGGTGGCTTGTGACAGCAGCCTGGGGTTGCCAGAAGCCATCTGAGGATGCAGGAAAACAGCACTGGGCCACTCTGCCTAAGCAGTGCCTTGGGGTACACACAGATATTATGAGATGGAATGAGATGTTGCTGGTGGCAGCAGCTGCAAGTCCCTGACCTGAGTGGACCCTGTGGAGCTCATCTTGTGCTCCTTCCCTCCTCTCCCGTATCTTTCCCTGGACTTCTCAGCCCACAGCACGATGCTCCAGAGCCAGGTGCTGTCCCTGTCCCTGAGCTGCTCTGTGCAGGGATGAGAGTGGCTAGCCCTGCTCCTGGACTCAAATGCCCAAGGGCAGAGCAAGGAGAAGGGCCACGTTTCCCAGCTGAGGCCTGGGAGCAATTTTGGGCAGGGAATGACTTTCATCTGGAGCACATTAGCCATGGGTGGTGCTGCTGGGGAGCTGCAGCTCTACTTAAGGCAGCCTCTGCCAGCTGCCTCTGGGCTATCAGTGGTGGGGGGGCTGTGCCAGTCTGGGGTCTTGGGTGCTCTCCTGTGGGCTGAGGCCCCCAGGTGATCTGTTCCTGTGCTGGGTAAGCCCTCCTGACTGTAAGTGCAATGTTTCATCCACCTTCTTCTTTCCCCTACCTCTTTCCTTTGCTTCATTCCACAGGAAAGCAATCATCGTATCAAGTGTTTCTTAATAACTTTTTAGGTTGATGACTAATTTTTCAGCCATGCTGAATGATGGGTAATAGTCAGATATTAAGCCCTGCTGTGAAATAGGTGTCCAAGTGAGAAAAGCATTAGGGAAGCTGTGCAGGAGAGGGAGGTTTCTGAAATATCCCAGTTTCAGGAAAGCTCCTGTCCAGAAATTCTGTGCCCGGGAAGCTGATACCAATCCATTGCCAGGTAGAAACCCATAAGAAAATGAGTTTTGGTGGAGCTCATGTTTGTGGCCTTGCTTTGCTGGCTATGGGAGGGAGACCTAAGAGGTTTTTTTCTCTTAAAACCCTCATCCTACCCTGGGGGAGGGTATTAGATTTCAATCCAGGCTTTTCAGATGGGCCTCAAACAAATGGGAGGGCTTGTGAAAAACACGAGGAAGTAAGATGTGGGTTTGGATCCCAAAACTCCTGTTCCTAACAAGGAGCCATGTGAGTGCTGCTTTGGAGGCTTTCAGCTCTGAATTGCTGGATGCTCCCTGTGGTGTTCTCATTTGTGGTGCCTCTCAGGCTCCCAGGCACTCTGAGCTGGACAAATTCACTGCTTTGGGCTTATTGGTCCCCATCTGGGGACTGTGAGCTCCAGGCAGGTCTGTGCTGTGCCTTCCCCACTCTCCAGCTGCAGCCTTCCGTGAGGATTTAGCTGAGGGGAGTGGGGAAGGGAGCAAGAGCAGGATGAAATCACCTTTTTGTGTAAGTCAGCTGATGTGCTGTATAAAATGCAGGTCCAGGTTTTGAACCTAGAATTTTCTTTAATAGAAAACCCCGGTCAATGAATGTAAAAGCCCCATGCAGAGCCTTTTACTGTGTTAGTCATAGCTTGAAGCCTTTATGTTCCCTCTTCTAATGGCAAGTATTATCCAGCATGCCTTGTTACAGTGGAGTCTTTGGAGGGTGTGGAAGTAATGATGGTGCCTGAATGCTGTTCCAGAGATCGCTGCTACAATTCACAGCAGATAATAGGAGCCACAGCCAGACAGATAATAGAACTGACTGAGATCCATTTATTGCTAAGAGACTGAATATTTGTACATAGCCTGAGCCATTCCACTCTTCTTCATCACATTTCCCAGGAAAAAGGTGGGGGAAAAAAGCCCCAAAACCTCAAGCCTAGGGCAGAATGGTGATGAAGGGAGAGATTTACAGACTCTGATGCATTCATATATTCTATTTTTTTTAAATGGCCCTTGTCATAACTGAGCAAGGATGGTGTAGGTTGCTAATGTATTTATTTAACAGCCTGCCTGTGCAAGTGAAGATGTGGGATGACAACAGGAAACAAGTGGTGGATTTGGGATGGGAGCCTGTGTGATGTCTAAACTAACATCTGAGCCCAAAGCCATCTTTCCTTGCAGGTAAACAAGCAGCCTGATGGAAGGTTTCAGTGATGGGCTGCAGGCAAAGCCCAAGTCTGGGATTACAGCAGTAGCCATGCTAGAAAAGGTTGACCTGATTCATAGCAGCATAGTTCACAGACACTTCAAATTTTCTCAGTCTTCACAGGCTTGCTAAGCTGCTTAGAACTTGCAGAAGCTGTCTGGAGGGGTAATTTGTGTGCCTAAAGGTATATATGTTGTTAAAGTAACTCAGGGTTTTTGGTGTTTGACTGACCCTCCACTCACCTTTCCCTGTCTTGGAAGTGTTTGCAGTCTTTAAGGACCATAAAAAGTTGGGGAAATTTTTTCTTGCTTTCAGAGTATTTTCTAATGTGATGTTTGTGCATGTGGAAGTTAAAATACTTGTTGTTTATCCTCCTGGTGGTTTCCCTTTGTCTTTCAAGGGGGACTATGGCTGTGTTAGGCTCTCTTATCCTGGTGCTGGCTCTGTCTCTTCGATATCTGCTGTTTCTAGAATGATGGTGAGGAGAAAGAAACAGGCAATAGCAAAGTCCAGTGCAGCAGCAAAGGAAAAAGTGATGATAGCCTGTTTTCCTAGTTATTTTTCAAGGTGGTGGTTAAGCTGCAGTGTTCCTGGCTCTGGGCAAGGGCTGTGGTTTGGTGTTGGTCGAGGAGAGCAGCTTTGTGGTAGTTTACTGATGGTCACTGCTGGCTCCTGGCAGCAGACCTGGCTGTGCTGAGGCCCTGATGGAGGAGAATGATGTGCTGTGAGAGCTCCCTACTGCCTGCTGAGCCATCACTGGTGGCCTCTCCCACTGTCTTGGTTTCCTGGCCCCTCTCTGTCAGCACAGGTCTGGGTGCTGCCAGTAAGTAAATGCGGCTTACTTAAACCCCACCTTACCCTTTGCTTTGAAACACTTTGTGGTGTTGAGAATATGTCTGAGAGTCTCTGATCTGAGGCACTCATGGCTCCCAGATGTTAGGGCTGCTCAGCTGGCATGGAGTCCTTGCCAAGCCTCTCTTCTGTGACCATTCATTTTTACATTCCACATTTTTTTCTCAATCATCCCAAAGATACTAAGTAATTTTCTTTACTGATCAAACAGTTTGTTAGCAGCACTTCTTTTTCCTGTGGTCCTTGGAGATCATTGAGTTTGTTCAGTAGTGGTCTAGGTTAGACTTGTGCTAAGGAGGAGAAGTCAACTGTGTTGTGATAGGCAAATGTGTTCAGGTGTAAGTCTGTTTTTAGCCCTGGATCTGAGCACATGCTGTCAGTTGTTGGTAGCAGGCATGTGGGGGAGATAAGGGATTTGATCACCAACCAGGGCTCCTGGGCTCTGTTCTTGGCTGTGGACAGGTGTGAACACTGAGCACCTCATGTTCTCTGTCATCAGGAGCTGATTTGGGCAGGGACTCCTGTGTGCTGGAGGCTGACAAATGCTGCAGTGCTGAACAGTGAGGGAGTAACAAGAGCACCTCTCAGAAAGGGGGATCTGTGTTTGAGAATGGGTGAGACAGCTGGGTGCTGCCCTGGATACAGCAGCTGTACAATGCTGGGGAGTCCTGAGCTGCCCCAAGAAGGGTGCAAGGTGCAAGACCAGAAATCAGAATTCTCCATTGTGGGCTTCTTCTCCCACTCACCCCTTCTTTCATATTTTCCTTAGAACCCAGAGGTCTGTGATATGGGGTAGTGCACAAATCTGTAGTCTAGCTCTGCAAAAGTCCCAGTATCTTGAGTAAATTAATGAAGGCATATTGTTTTCCAGCTGGCTGGGAGAGATCTTTGTCTTGGAGAGCCTTTCCTCTTGTGGGACTTCCCCTGGGAGGTTATATGCCATGAACCTTTTGCTAGCAGCAAATACTGGTCTTGAAGCATTTTCCTGAAGCTTTTGTGGAAGGTGGAGGGGTGGGATTTCTCTACTACACTGAAATTAAACATCAAAATTTTATAATCAGTTGGGCCTTTCAGCTGGAAGTTCCCACCAATGCTCTGGGAAGACAGTGCTTGCTTTTTTTTTTTTAAGGTGATCTAGGAAGGGCCAATTCGGGGCAGATGTTGGGAGAATTGGACTACTCAGACGTTAAGAAATAAATTCATCACAAAAGATACAGGTACATTCCAAGCTAAATTTGGATTTTTCTAAGACTTTTTGTTACCCAAACTGAAATGTGATATTTAGGAAGTGGACATTCCCTGACTCTAAGAGTAATTTATTACATTTCTTCACATACAGTATGTGGCTCACTTACCAAAAGTCCTTCTGAGTTCTCACAATTCCTAGGTTTAGGTCAAACAGGCATATATGCTAAGGGAAAAGGAATGTCTTGAACTGTGCTCAAAAACAATGACTATATAGTTTAAATATCATTTTAAGGAAAAGAATTTGTGTCCCAGAGGAATGAGTTCTAGCAACTCCAGCACTAGTGCTGTGTATGACAAAGTATTACTAAAGTGTTTTTCAAAGGCTGCTCTGTCTCTCTGGAGATGAGCCCTTTCCTTGCCATCTTTTGGGATGATGGTGGCCAAAATTTTTCCATAGTAGGAGTTGGTCAGTGGTCAGTTTTCACCACAGTGTCTGCATGAAATTACTGTGACTTGTGATCCCAAATCACTGAGGTATTTTTGAAATGTTACTGTTAGGCTCTTAAATCTAAGCTTGGGAGGAGCTTTAATGGAAGAAAAAAAGAACAACTCTATTTTCATTAACGTTTAGGGGTTGGCAGAGATGGAGATTGCCTAACCTTCAAACAGATGGCTGAAGCTCAGACTGTGCTTTCCTAGTGGCCAGCAAGACCTGAGCTCTAGCTGCAGCTGTGGCTATAAATAAGTTGTGGACCACAGGCAAATTCTTGTGCTTGCTTCCTCCCTTCCACAGTGGCTGAATTTGTTCTTAGAAACACAGTTGGTCCATCCTGCATGGTAGAGGTTCGGGATCTATGTGACCTACCCGTGCCTGTGGCAATCCTTTTTTTATCAGATTCTGAGTCCCTCAAAGAAACAAGGGGGAGGAAAGGTGTGGTTTAGATGAAGGGCATTTTACTGGGTTTTTTTGGTTTGTTTTTTTTTGAGATCAGGCCTGAGGTAGCACAAAAGAACCACAAGTTTTGATGCAGACTGCTAGGTTTCCTGACAAAATGAATGGCCTATTTTAAAAATGTTGATGGATGGGCTTAAATCCTTCTTCAAGCATGAGATCCTTTATTGAATCATACCTTGCCTTTCCTCACTCTGAATAGTCAGTGTATGCTGTTGAAAGACCAAAGTAAGAGAGCACCAGCATCACCATCACAGATAGAAAAGTAGGAAAAAATCCTGGTTGAAATCCAAGACCTGAGCATGAACTTGCTTGCAGAGAAGATCCAAAATTCTGTCTAAAATATGGCAGCCTGGAGAATTGGATGTGACCACCCAGGAACTCCCTTGGGTTTTATGCCCAAGCTGCTGACTACAAAGATTTTCACTTTCATTGTCTACCAAATGCATGTGTAGTTTCAAACAGAAGTATCTGAAAATCATCTCCATTAGTTTTGTTGGCTGGAGGTAGTGATCTGTGTTCCTTTTGTTCTAGATCTGACAAATCTCTCAAACAAGGAGAATAAACAGAGTTATAATAAGGCACGTATGATGAATTCCAAACATTCTTGTGCTTTGCCTTCTGCCATCAACATAATGGCAATAAACTGGTATTTTGACTATGACAAATTAATTTGAATCTGTAGTTTGATACATAGAGTGAGTGCATGAAAAATTGAGGCCTGTTACCACTCCTCCACACTGGTGTTTCAGGTTTAATGGACAGCTGAGGAACTCTTGAAGAGATCTTTTATTTTTCCTCTGTGTCCATTTAGATCAACCCTAAGTGGGCAGACTGAAAGCTTCCACTCTCCTTTCACCTGTGTAAGGGAAGCTGAAGAGCCTTACCAGGAAAGAGCAAGAAAAGCAGTCTATGATGAAGGCTTGCCTGAGTGGTTCAGTGGGGAACCCTCTTGTTACACCACTGCTCTGAGGTCATGCAGCTTGTCTGTCCAGTATGTCCCACTTCCCATGTCCCCAGCTCTGGTCTGGTTCAGGTTTGTTCCTCATTGTGGTCTCCAGTGTTCAGCTCTGACTGGTCTGGGCACTGATGCTCTTTGTGATCTAAATCCTGCCGAACATCTCCTTATACCAGAAGAGGCAACCATAATTCCCCTGAAGCTACAGCACAGTCAGAACCCAGAACCCACCTCTAAGGTACAGGTAACTTGTACTGTACCCTGACTTCAGCCTCTGCTTCAAATCTGGGCCAGGTGGTTTGGTATTTCTCACAGAGATCCTGGAATTAATATTACTGCTTACTGTGTACAGCTGTCAGTAATGAGATATATTGCCTGTAACCATATAGAGTAAAAGGAAAGGTCCCAGTCTTTTGCCTACAAATACAATCTACTGCCTAGTTACCCGGGTCAGAAAAAGATTTCATGAGCCTGGACAGGAGGTCTAGAGCTTAATTTGATTCTCTTCTGCTGCTGTTAGGGAGGGCCAGGCTTAACAGAGCATTGCTGGGACCCGTTTGGCACTTCTGACTTTCTGTGTCTCCCTAGGGAGTGATCTTGGTCCTCATCTGAAAAACTACTGTGAAGGTCTCTTATTACAAGCATTGAGATTGATCAGCTACTAGCTATAAGGAAATCCCAGGTCCAGGAAAATCAGAAGGTTGCTAGCCAGGAAATATCCCTGGATAGGAAGGAAATTTCCAGAGTGTAATTTCAGATCCTCAGTTTGTATTAATGGACACGATTCCCTGTTTTCCAGAACTCTACATTTGAAAATAAAATGAAATGTAAAAGACAGAATTTAGTCATGGTAGCTTAAATTCTTTTATTTTGAGCCACGTGAAATGTCAGGAGGACAGGAAGCTCTCCTGGGGTAATACCGTCCAAAACTCTGAATGAACAAAGTCCTCAAGTGCACTGATACCACAGGATACAGATGTTTTAGTTCTGACAAGTAACATGAAACTGCAAGCCAAGTTTATGCTAAAATTTTCTCCTTTTTTAATAGGCATTGCTTTAAAAAAAAAACAACAACAAACCAAAACATAAATGCTCACCAAGACTATAAGGCTTGTTTAGAAAATGTGAATGGGTGTATGTTCTCCTGCTGGCTTGGTAATTTGGTAGATGTTAACACAATGTAAATACAGCACAATACAGTTTGGCATGGTGTTTATAAGGACATATGGGAACTATCATTTTTATGCAACCTAGTACTGGGTTTAGTGCTTCTGAAGGGCTTCTGCTTTGACTGTGTGTGAGCTTGACTGTAGTGGGAATGAATTATGAAGAGCAGCAAAATGTGCGTGTCTTGTAAACATGGTCATGTTGAAAGACCCAGATAGATGGGTAAATGCTTTTCAAAGCCAACACAAAAAGAGAGCAAATCTGAGGTCAGATGGCAAAATCTTTGAAATGCAGGACTGAGTGTTTCTCTTCCTGTTTGGGAGCATTTCCCTCCCATGCCATATGGAGAACAATCATTGATACTGCTTGTCAGTCTAGGCCTGCTCTGGCCCAGAAAAGAGGTGGGCTGCCAGCTACAGATCCTGCAATGAGCCCATGTCTTCGCTGCTCAGTGATTCCCTTGTGCAGCAGAAATGTTGGACATCTGTTGCCAGCCAGAAAAAACCCAAAACCCTAGGAATGTGAGTATGAAATGTACTGTCTGAATCAATGAATCAAAGTTGCCACAATCCTAATTTACTGCATATGAGATGTTTAGACCAGCAGGGCCTTCCTGGCCTTTGCTAATATAACGCATTGCAGAGCATCTCTGTATCTCATGACAAGAGATGAGTGAATGCATGTGAGGCAAAATGCCAGCAGAGGCTTTCCAATGCTGCTGGGAGGGTGTTTGCCAGGGCAGAAGGGCTGGGTGATACTGAGGATGTATCAAGCCCTAAACTGCAGGGGGGGGGGGAAGGAAAAGACTAAGAGTTATTTACATAATGGTCATTACAATTGGACTTGGAGGAGTTTCCTTTCTGACCCCAAATCTGGCATTTGGTCTAACTTTGCATGAGTGAGGAAAAACAAGCTGAGTATGTGGAAGGCTTCTCAGTGCTGGGAGGAATTCCCCACTTCCTCATCCCCCTTCCCAGCTCATATGTACCAAAGAAAGGACCTCTGCTCTTTCTGTCTTTCTGTCCAAGTGCTTTGGGTGCCCAAGCTCATGGGTCAGAAGGAAAACATCTCTTGTGGCCCATATCATAGCTGGAGCAAGTCAGAGAAAAGTCCATTATTGTGCCTTCTGCCCGTAAGGGACAAGAGAGCATCATTAGGAAGGGTGACAGCACAGGGTTTTCATTAGGCAAAAGGAAGGTTTCATGCAAAGCCAAGTTACTTTCATTGCTATGGAGGCTTCATGGCACTCTTGTTCTTGGGTGTGGGCTCAGTCCCCCCATTGAGACTTGTTTATTCCAGAGCTCAGTAGGTTTCTGGGAAGTGCTGTAATAGCTGGGAGGAGATCCCATGGAGAGGGTGGATTCTCTTGGACACATGCTGTTTAACAATGCCACTGTCTGCAGAGAAACAGAAAATAAACAATGCAGAATCCCTGCCGTAAACCATGCACAAACACCAGAATATGAATAGCCTTTTGGAAGGTGGCTAGTGCCAAGCAGCTTTGCTGCTATTGTTTATTGTGGTAGAGGAACTAGAACCAGCTTTTCAAAATAGGTCAATATTGCCCATTCATAATGGGTTAATGGTTTCTACAGTTGAAACTGAAGTATAATGGCTCCTGGTGAAATGGGGGAAACATCTGTAGAAAGCAAATTTGGAAGCAGTAAAAACTGCAATGAATTAATTTTGGTTTATTCAGACATCTTGGGCAGGGAGAATGAAGGCCCTGTTTGGATAGCTGTTGGAATTGCAAGCAATAAAGGCTGAGGGATTGTCTCTGAGGTCTGATCATTGAAGCAGCAGGCAAGAGAAGCAGGTGAAAGCAGTCAAATGGGTGGGAGAAAAGTGTAGCTGGAGTGGCTCTGAGGGTGGGTTCCTTCCAGCTCAGAGTATTCTGGGATTCTGTGTCACTGAGCACAGTGAGTGGCTCTGCAGGGTAAATCAGATGGCCTTACAATGTAAGGTCAGTGCTGCTGGCATTTCTGGGGGTCTTTTCCTCTGGATTAACTCTACTCTCCTGTTCTTAGGATTGAATGTGGGTGCCTGGAGTGTTTGGTATGCTCTGGCATGTATTTCTGTCTGGCTTCATCAGCAAGGAGTCCCCCTTGCACTCTCCAAGATCACCTTGTGAAGTGAACCAAAGTAAAATAAGGGGAGATTGAGCTGGAGATCTGCCTCAAGAGCCCCTGCTTGTCTGAGTGCAGATGTTTGTGTTGGGATGCTCTAGGCATGCTGACATGTGTCTGAGGAGGGAAGCAGCTCCTGGGGCATGCCAGCTGCACTTCTGTAAAGCCCCAAAGCATGTGTCTGGGCCAAGAGAGTGCAGGGTGCCTTGATGCTGCCAATTGCCTCTTGTGTTTATTCTTTGCATGCGGATCAGCTGAGAGAGAATTGTTTTTTCTTCTGTCTGCAAGTTTTGGGCAACCCAGGGAATCCATGGCTTTTGGAAGAAGCTCCCTGAATCTTTAACAAGGCCTGAAACTTCTGAAAACTGAAACTTCTCTGTGGCCTCTAGGGAAGGATTGCAGGTGTTTAGTAGTGAGGCTGTGCACACTCAGTGCCTAGGTGCTAGTGACTCTCATTTACCCTCTACTCATCCACCCAAGGACACTTCATGCTGAAAGCAGAGAAGCAGCTGCTGTGTCTTTGAGTAAACTGGAGACAAGGGCTTTCCCCAGAGGAGCCAGGTCACTCTAAAATAAGATAAACACCACCTATGCTAATTGCAGTGGAAAACTGAGAGCAGCTTGTATTGGGCTGCTGTGTGTTGTCCCTAAGTAGGGATTATGCAGAGCAGCTGGGTTCCAGAAGGGCTCTGGAAAAAAAAAATGCTCAGAAGGGAACAGTGTCTCCTGCACTGAGGGGCAGCTTTCAGGTGTGGGTTTTTTTTTTTTCAAGTTATAGTTTTAGGAGCTGCTGGTACCTGCATTTAGATTGTGAACCCTGGAGCCTGTTTTTTATTCACAAATGTATTCTGTAGGGAAGATCAGTTTGTCAGCACTCTTTTTGATTTTTTTATTTTTTTCCCCCCACTCCTAACATATGACCCTCTCTGGGTCATGTGAAGGAGACATGGATGTGACAGAGAGGCTGCAGTCTGCAGCTGACTCTCCAGCAGGGCTTGGTACTTGGAGCATTCCCAAGTGCAGCATCTCCTGCTCCAGCCCTGTGCTGGACACAGCACAGGGTAAATGGTGTATCTGGGACACCACTGAGGTGGATGGAGTCTATATTTTGGTGAAATATGATGTTGGACATTCAGCAACTCCTGCCCCAGCTACTGACCTGCTCAGCAAGAATAAACCCCAAGGGGTTATTCAGAGGTGAGTGAAACAAGATCCTTTTCCCTGAACAGCAGCAGCGTAGCCTTATGCATCAGTGGCTGGTGAGTACAGTGCAGTAACTTCCAGCAGATGTCCACTTGGGTCAGGTCCTAAAATTAAGAGTAAGAGGCTCTCAAAGCTTAGTGCTGCACCTTAGAGCTCTTTAGCTCCTCCCTAGCAGCAGGCACAGCAATGATTAAAGCTCTGAGATTGAATACATAAATGCCTGCAGCTGCTGGAGCCATTCCTTAGGTCAGATGCTCAGTGCCTGGTTCAGGGTTACAATTCTGCAGTGATTCCCATGAGTGTTATCCCAAGGCACATGAGGGCTGCCAGGGTTTGTGCAGTTCTTGCCAAACCATGTCTGCACTGGCCTCATTGCAAAACAGGTCCTGAAAGGAAAAGAGCAAAAATCATGGGACCCTTTTGGGCCTGACAAGCATGGCAACACTTTCTGTTGGTCCTGCAAGCTCTCCAGCAATGAAAAAAGCAAATACCAGCCTGGAAATGAGACTAATCTGCTTGTCTTGACTCTCCAGTCTTGTTAGAGTGCAGATAGCACTTCTTGCCCTCCTGCAGTTGTGCTCTGAGCTTGCCTGCCAAGGACAACCATCGTTGTGTTTCAAGAAAGCTCATGGTAAACCAGAGCAATGTACCCTTAAAAACCAAGCTTTTGAAAGCTCAAGAATTAAGGAAGTCTGGATTGGATGAGAGAATCAAAAATTCTTGAAGGATTATCTGGCCTCACAGAACAGACCAAATTCTAGCTATTCCAGGAGTAGATATTTCCAGATTATTCTTTTAGGTACCCTTTCACTGAATTATTAGGCATGCCTGACAGTCTGCTGCATAGAATATCTTGAAGAATTAGGGAAATTTTATCTCTTCTCAAACACCAGGGAAGTGAGACATATGGAGACTAAAATCCACATCCTCAAAGGAATGTAGATTTGTAATTTGCACTGGAAAGTGGTGGAGATAGCAGGATTTCCTCAGGGTTATGGTTAAGCTGATTGACTTTTCTGGTATATAGGCATGTAATTGATTATCTTGGAGGCTCTGGGTCTAAGCATTTTCCTTAGATAGAGTCTGTAGGGGAGCACAGAAATAAGCCTGTGTTTCCTGAGCCAGTCTTCCCTGAGTCACTGCTGCTGCCTGTGATGGTGTTTGAACCCTTGCCTCTAAATCAGCTGATCTGAGCTCTGTGGGAGCCAGGTGGGCTCTGATTTTTGGTAAAGGTACTGTGGGCATCATCTTTCAGACTGAAAACACAAGACCCTTCTCTTATCCTTCCTGTTATCGCCCTGTTTCCAGCTGTGCAGTCTGGAGTGCCTGGACTGGCCTTGCCTCTCCTTGCCTAACCTCTCGCAAACAGCCACGAATTTTTGAAAAGGGCTTTGGTTTGCTCTGCCAGCACTCCTTAATTTTGCCTTTCCTCCTTGCAAGCCACACTGAAGCAGCGCTTTGCTATTCTCCGTCAGGAAAATAAAAAAACACACACCCCACAAAGTAGGTCATGGTGTCATGTAAGGCAGCCGAGCGCTAACATGGAGCCAGGCGAGCGGAGCGAAAAAACCCCCCCGTTGTGGGATGGGAGATGATGAATGAGCAGCTGTGCGGGATAAACAGGGATGAAGGGATCGATGGGAGCGCTGCAGGTGGAGGCGCCGCGGCCGCTCCCGGGGCCGGGGGCTCCGCTCCGCTGGACCATGCGCCCTCTCCCGGCACAGGTGTTCCCTCTGGAACAGCTTTCCTTGCTCTTACAAGCAGTGGTGGTGTTTGGCTTTGTTGTTTTTTAGTTTTTTGTTTATTGGGGTTTTTTTTTAATCATGGTTTTCTTGCCCTGACCCCGCACTTCAATCCAAATAACACTCGCAGAAAGCATGGGACAGGCATGGAAAATCACTCTTAGCAGACTAAAAAAATCTCTAGTTGCAAATATTTTCTTTAATTTTTTTACCCCCTTTACTGATTAGAATCCCCTTGTTTATGCCAGCTGTGTTTTTGGGGTTTTTTTTCCAGAATTAACTTTTGAAAGAAGGAGGTTGTTTTATGTCTTCTGGCTCTCTTGATTCTCACCCAGCATTACTCACTGGGCCTGGAATAGATCTCTTTGGAAGATGGACTCAGGCCTGACCTTATCTCTGAGGCAGGATTCCACCCTAGTGTTTAAAGGGAGAAATTCAAGTCTGGAGATGTGACTTATCCCTGTAAGCATCCCTTAACTTGAAATACTGATTAAAATTTGCTGTGCATGATGATCTCTGCTACATGCCTAATTTAGAATTTCAACCTATTAAAAAACCCCAGAAATTAAAACAACCAAAAACAAGGGTGAGAATCAAACTCAAAAGACAAAAACATTTCAGAGCAGTGCCAGCTGAGAGACCTTGGGCTGTTTGTCTTCTTGCTGTAGTTCTGTAGATACAGGGATTGATTTTGACTCTCACCAGCCTGTTAGGGCATCTCTATTGTCACTCAGGACAAATTCACTTTGGATTTGTCCTGGGTCAACACATGTTGCAGGGCTCCCAGTCCTCCAAAACACATGCAGCAGGGACAGCTTTCTTCTTCCCTAGGTCTCAACCCCCCAGCATCAGAACTGGGGTGTGAGCCCACTGGGAGGAAGTGATCCTGGATTAAGAGGCCCAAATTGTCAAAGCTTAGAAGTGAGGGTTCTTTTAGAATTTGCAGGACTTGACTTTTTTTTTTCTGTAGCCCTGTTCAGAGAAACTGAAAGTTTTCTGTGTAGGGCTGGCATTTAAATCCTGCTCATAGCTCCTTCCTCTTGCCTATAAATGCCTCTTGAGCCACTTGAAGCAAACCTTCCCTTGTACCCAGTGTTTGGGGAATGAAGCTGTCATGTTTAACAAGCTGAAATATTCTTGTGTTTTTTCCCCACTCTTTCCCTGTATCAAACAAGGATGGTGGAACAGAGCTGGGCAGTCTCCTAGTGTTGTCACCATTTGCTGCCTGAGCTGCACAGAAACCAGTGCTGAAGTCCTGTGCCTGAATGTTTCTTGAAACCTTCATCTTTTCCGGCTCTTCGGCCAATTTACTTCTGCAAATGCTTGGAAATGCTGGTGAGTGGTGGAAGAAAGCAGTCTCCAGTCTAACCAAAGATTTCTACTGCTGCTGGCTCTGTAGAAGAGATTTTAAGGTCAGTTTTAAAATAGTTCTGCCTAGAAAGAGCTGGTTCAGGAGGATGGCACTAGCTAATATGCACAGACCAGAGACCTGCAGCCAGTTGTTCCTGCAGACAGGCTGTATCTGGTGTGTGAGCTGAACCATGGTATGCAGAAAGCTCTTCTGTCCAGAGTGAGCGTCCCAGCAGTGCCAAGGGCCAATTACCCCTCCCCTGTCAAAAGTAAATGTCCTGTTTACTGTTTGAACTGTCTGACTCAAAATTCCAGCTTTAGTCTGTGCTTCTAAAAGCTTTTGGAATTTTGTATTGAGTGATCATTGAATACCGTGCAGACATCACCAAGCCTTGTGGGTGTCCCTAGAAGGCTGCCTGGTGAGGAGGACACCCCTTGCTTAGGAAAAGGGGCCACAAGAAGGGAGGGGGGGTGGCTGCCCATCCGTGTCCCCGTGCTAGTGTTCCTGGCTCCTGCTGCCATGCTTGGAGCATGGGACAGCTCAGTGCCTCCCCTGACAAAGGCACTGCTTGTCCTGCAGTTACCAGCCTGTTTTATGAGAGGAAACTGAGTCAGCACATGGTGCTCACCAATGCAGGCCACTGTTGCTTCTCCTCCCCACTAGGTGTGAGCTTGGAAAACAGTTTGAAACAGAAGCATAAAATGGGCTTTGTTGAAATGTGTGAGCTCACCTGGAGTCTCCAGAACCTGTGTGTATTTTTGGAAGCAGAATAACCCAACTTTACAACTTTCAGTATTTGAAAGCACAGCACAATTATGTGGTTGTTCCAGCCCCTGTGAGACTAGGAGATGAAAATAATGGTTTTTGAGGTAGTGAGTGGGGTGGAGAAAGCCTTTGGGAAGCAGCAGTAGATTAAATGGCATCAAAGCATTGCTGGTGTTTATTTACTTGCCCGAAGGTCTTTAGGTCTTCTATTAGGCTCTCCCTAATTACTTGTAAGACAATAAATCCAATCAGAATACTGAAAGAGGTTCACCCAGACCAAGAATTGTGTTTTAATACTCTTCCTAGTACATTCCATTATTAATCATGTTTAGAAGGTTGGCTGGTGCCACTTTTTTTTTTTCTCATTTTGTGTTTTTGATGATCAGCAGGTATCCTGATAACCAGAGCTTCTGCATTTCAGAGCCAAATTTCTGCCAAATAGTGTCTCTTTCCTCATTTATTTCTTCCCTTATACTTTAAATACTAGGAGTTGTAACAAAGCCTGCTGTCAACCTTTGGCTTGGATTCTAAATACTGACCCACATCCAAATTTTGCAATTGGTTCCATTTGTTACAATGGATGGAACTAATTCTCTGGATTCAAGTACAATTAGATGAATCTAGATCATAATTCTGGGCACTGAATTAAAAAAATAAGTTTATTTCCCTTTATCTTCTCCTTCCATTGACTAATAATAGTCCAGTACAAGCCTTTCCTCTTCAAAAATCTATTATGAGCCTCCTCAAAGGCCAGTGAAGCCCATAAAGAGAGAGCATGACAGCCAGGGAGGGAACAGCTTGTCTTCACATGCTTGCAGGAGCAAAGCAGTGGAAATACATACTTTGAGGGACTTCCAAATAATAATCTTTCTTGTACTTTTACCTTATGTCCTGGCCTCAATATTTTAACCCACATTGGATTGTTTCATTTTCTGTTTTGACTTTCCCTGTTGTGAACTGATCAGCAATGATTTTGTGCACTTTTCCACCAGACAGCAGCTGAACCATTGCTTTGTGCTGCAGATGCTGTGTGGTACCCTGTCAGTGTTGGGGATCCTCTGGGGATAATACTTCCAGCCTGGAGGGGAAAGATCAAAAAGCTGCCTATTCTGTGATCACTGTGTTAGGTGCTCTCCCTCATGAGAGAAGGCTCTCTCTCAACATCCCCAGCACAAACAGACACCCATGGTGCTGCCTCTGGAACATGGAGGACAGTTTAATTCTGTTTCAGCAGCATCATCTCCTTTCGGGATCAATCCCAGTAGCAGCCCAGAGCTTTTAAGTTACTTACTGTCCTGCTAAAATAAAAAGCTGAGTTCATGGTGACCCTATGGTGAGATTTTTTTTGATTTTTTTTTTCCTGGGGACTGATTCATAAAATAGGCCCAGAGGAAACAGGCCAGGAACACATGCAACTCATAAATAATGCCTCTAGAGAATAGCTCATTTCTTTTTCTCTTCCAAGGGTATTGTCAGACTTGAGTACTTCAAAATGGATCTGGCACTGACAGTAGAGATAAGTTAATGAAAGTCTGTAAAGGGTTTGGGGTTTTTAAATTTTTTCCCTTTATACTAAGGGTAATGATAAGTTCTAATGAAACCCTATTTTCTTTTTAACATCCCTTGTAGTTCTGAAGAGTTTTGCCAGTTTTTTTCCACATCTTGAACAGAGGATATTTTGAGTTGCTGTGTAGCAGCAGGAGAATGCACAAATCTTAAATTTCTGAACAACCATGAGATAGTTACTCATGCAGTGTCAGGAGAGTCATCTGTAATTCTTTTTTACTCTAAGAGTTCTGGGGAAACAGCTGGACCATTGTATACAATTTGCTGAGCACATTTCAGGGAAGATGTGGACAATGGGGAGATGCCGAAGGAGAACAGGGAGAACAATTGTGGGTCTTAAAAACATAACCTCAGAACAAGGAGGGGGGAAAATCTGATTTAACTGTAATTAAAATAAAGTACAAAAAGAGTTTTCAAAATATGAAGGAAAAACTCATGCAGAGAGGGAGAAAGACAGTGCTATCCATAGCAATGGAGATAGGCTGGGAAATAGTGCACTTAAATTGTAACAGGGAAGAATCAGGTTGGACACTTAGGAAGCATTCCCAGTGGTAGACACTGATGCAGTACTTTGAAATATTTGGGTATATCATGGGGTTCTTGTCCAGAAGTTTTTAAGGTGAGGTTAGCCAAACATGTTAAAAACAACATACCTCATGCTCAGTTACCAGAAGTGAGCAATATTTGCTTGGGATGCTGTCTAATAACTGTCTAATGCATAATTCAAGCTTTTTGAATTGTGGGAAACTTAGCCACCCTTATCATTGCAAACCTTAGGATTTATAATAGAGAAAAATCTGTTTTAAGCTAAACTGCCTCCTCTATTGACTTCAGCAGATCTTGGATTGTGTTTACAGATATCACAGAGAATAAATCAGGCAAAGGTACCGAAGAAGCTGAGGCCTGAGACATCAACTGAGATGGATGCTTTGAAATCATGTAAGAGGAAGCAGAATTACTTAACCAAAATGTAATTCTCATGATGTTTAGCCCACATTAACCCCAGAGGGAAATGTCAGCTGGTTTTCCCAACGCTGATGCTTATTAGACCATGAAATTTTTTTCCCTCTGGGAGATACTTAGAAGTGATTTGGACCAAGTACTGGAAAATGTAGGGTCCTGTACGGTTTGGAGACAAGAAGTTCCATTCTGTTGGGGCATCTGCACTGGGTTCTGTTTCCTATTTTGTCACTGTTTTATTGTGTCTTTGCATTGCTTTTATTTTGAGATCTACAGTTGGGAAGAGCAGGAAGTGCTGAGCTACTCTGACTGAAGGGTCTGAAGTGGTGCAGGATCTAATCCTACTCCTGCTTTCAGATATACTGAGTGTACAATTTAGCATCAGCAATGCTAAAGCAAACTAGGGGCACATACATCCCTGTGTTTGAAAGTTAGTAGTTAGTTTATTACAAAACTTGAGACCATCAGTCAGTCTCAGGCACTCTGACAAAGTGCTGATATCTCAGCTAGTTCCCTGCTGTTTTGCTTTTAGAAAGCAGTGTGACACCTGTAACAGCTGGGTGGGGGTCATTTCCATCACTCACCTGCACCAGGTGAGATCCAGCAGTGAAATGAGAATGGTGTCTTTGCTTGCTATTGGTCTGATGTAGGTCTCCAACTCTCCTTTGGTCCAGGAGGTAGCAATACCTGTTCTTTTGCATTACCTATGGAGGCATCTCTTCAGGAACTTGCCAGAGCCCTGCTCTAAAAGTATTTTTTCCAAGTGACATGCAGTCCAGTATGATCTGGCTTTGTTTTTAATGCCTTTTCAGAGAACAGCTTAAATTTTTGTTTATTTTGCTTTGTTCCTTATTATTCTGATGTAGAATACTCCATGCTGAAGCACACAGGATTGATTGTCATGGCTAACCAAGCAATGCTACTTTCCATGCTCTTATCTTTCCAGAAATGTTTAAGCAGAAGCCTTGATACATGTCAAAAAGACTGTTGTAGTGCTCCAAAAGCTCCTGGATCAGTCATGTACAATTAGAGGTCAGAGTTTAAGCTGATGTTGGGGTTTCTTTTGCATATGGCTGGGAATAAAATGTAAGTGGATCTGAAGGAATTCTAACATGCAGAAAAGTTATCTAACCAGGTTTATTCTTGTGTTCCCTCTTGGGAAAGGCAAAGCCGTGGAACCCACCAGAGCAACTTTTCTGTTGTTCTCTAAATTTGTAGATCCTCTACTCCTAAGTATCTGATTTCTTTGCCTGGTTTGGCTATCTTGTTTTTATTCCAGCTCCTCCCAGCTTTGTTAGTGTCTTGCTTGTGTTTAATCAGTCTGGACTGTCCTCCAACTTCTGGTTATCTTTCTTACAAATCTGTGTAAGGCAGAGATAGAAGCTGCTCCAGGAGGTTTTCTAGCTCAGCATGATGCCATACCAATATTAACATCTGAATGTGACCTTGTTAGTTCAGTATATGCAAGGTAGGTATTTTTTTGTCTGTCCAATTCACTGCTTATTATTAACGAGCTGTGCTGTGTAAAACAGTACCATTAAATTTCTCCCAGCTGGAAGCCTTACTTTGATGTTAACTTACCCATTATAGGATTTGGGGAGAACTTGAGCCCTGGCTTAGAATACAACTCTGGTAACAAATTATTCTGTAGCTAGGTGCTAATGCTGTTTGACACCCTGTAGCCATTTTATCAACAGCTCATGAGCAAAATCCTAAATCTGTGTAGTAAGTACAAGGATCCTTCTCCCTGTCATGGTTTGTTTCTTGTGGGGCTTGCTGGAAGCCAAATGAAGTCTGCTATTTCCAAAATCATCAGGGAGAAATTAATGAATCAACATAGTAAATAAGTCACTGCTTATTTCCTGAAACAAAGAGCACCTGTAACATCCAAGGGGTAGCTGCCTGGCAGGAGGCTGGTGGCACTTTTAGGTGTATAAGGATGCTGGGACTGGGTAGAGAGCTAGGGACAAGTGGATACACAGAAGCAAGTGTGTGGTTTGGGCTATGAGACCTTTTTGTCAGGTGTTGGTGCCTCTTCAATGCTTCGTTCTGTTCCTTGATAATAAAGCCCACGTTTGTGTGGGATATGACCTCAGGGGAGGTTAATGCTTCTCCTACTGAGGAAAGCCAAGTCACACTCCTTTCAATCCTGTTAGCTGTTGCTTGCAAGGCTGTTTCTATTTGTGTTGTCCTTTGGGTGTGATGCCTGCAGGGTGGGAATTGCCTTAAGCTTGGTTTGTTTGGTGAGAGAAGGAAGGCCTGTTTGTTGGGTATGTTCTCTTCTGAACTTCAGTTTTTGCCAACTTAGTCCCAGTCCTCAGGCTAAAGATACAGGTGTGAAGTGAGGTGAGCTGTAAAAGGAAAACCACCCAAAAACCCCAAAATACATGGAACAGGCTTGTGAATGGGGGAGAGGAGGAGGTTTGCTGCTGATTCTGGGGTGTGTGGAAGGCAGTGAGGGTCTGGACCTGTGTTTCAGCAACCCAGGGTCCTGAAGCCCTGTGTGCACCTACTGACAATGCTGCAGCAGGTGGCTGGAGAGCAGGATCTCTCATGTAGGAGCCCTCTGGCTATGCCTGAGGGGGCAGAGGCTGCATTTCTCCTTGACTTTAAGGATTTAGTCTGCCTAGAGCAGAACAAATAATGTGGCAGCTGCCCCACACCAGCCCCTCCTCTCTGAGCAGGCTGAGAGACTGCAGCTTTCTTGTTAAGCAGGTTTAAGGTCACCCTTGAAATCAATCTCATGCTTGAACTGTAGCCTTTGCATGTGCAAGATATTGCTTCTCTGCAGTATCTCAAGGAACACCCGTGGACAGAGGCATCTTTAATGTTGATATTGTACAGACTGGTGTAAAAGAAGTGCTTTTCCTTCTTGGAGTCTTTAGAGAGAACAGGGATGATTCTGTGTCAACTTTGTGTTTGAGTGAATTTGAGAGGAGGGTTATCTAAATGCCAGTTTCTCTTCTGGAGAAGTAGAAGTTACTTAAGCAGCTGATGACTCAGCTTCTCTGGCTGTAGGATGCAGATGAGAATTGTTGGCTTTCGCAAGGTAGGTATAGATTTTCCCGTTTGGGATGTACTTTGCAAAATGTGGGGTGTTAAAAATGATGGTATGAAGGTCAGTGACTAAACTCATACTCAGCCTTTGACCCTTCATAAAATGACACAGACACTTAGTAACCTTCAGTCTGATGGCCCAGAAGATAATGAGGTGATGAGGTTTCTGCTCACGTGTTGTTGAACAGCAAAAAGGATGAGCACAGAACAGCTTCTTTAAAACCACAAGAGTTTTTGATATAAAGAGAAGCTCTGGGAGATAAAGAAATAGAGATAAGGTGCTCATGAATCTTCTAGTGATGCCTTGGGAGTCACTGCAGTATGACACAGGCTTAAAAATGTTTGGATGGTGGGAGCTGAATTACAGACTGGGGAAGTGGCTTTTACCGTGGGACACGGATTCCCTGCAGCAAGGTCTTTGCTCCACTCTTGTGTAATAATGACTTTCCCTTTGAAGACTTGCTTTTAATGGCAATCTTCAACAAATGCTGCAGCAGAAACAGCTCTCTGAACAGAAATTTTGGGTGAGATGCCAGAGCAATGAGCAGAGTTAATTCCAGTGAGTCCCTTCCCTACACTGTGTCATGTAGTTGGGCTCAGTGGTGAATTCTCACCACAAATCAAGGAATACTTTGCAAGATGCCCTACAGAACTGTTCCCTGAGTGACCTTGCTGTGCTAGGTCAATGCTACCCAATGATGCCAAACCATGAGTGGGGTTTAGTGGATGGGAGAGGGAGGCAATGTGGAAAAGGGATGTTTGCCCATTGGACCACTCTTGGTCATGGAACGCTGCTGTCGGGCGATTGCCAAGGTGACATGGGAAAGTATTTTGTTGATCGTTTAAGCAGATGAATTATTGCTGTGTCTTCCCAAAATGGTGTTTCATTTTTGAACTTTTTTCCTGAATAAAGCTCTCCTTGTTTCCTACCAGATTCTGCACTGGCGTGTGGCAGAACAGTGCCTGGCTAGTGTGGCCAGAGATGCAGCTCTCTGGAAGAGCAGGCAGGTATATGGGGAGGGTGATTGTTGTGCTTTGTATTTGTAAAAGGGAAATTGTGGGAATCCATATGCCAGGGATGCTGACATCTCCTGACAAAGCTCTTATAAACCCTAGCAATTATCTTGAAGGCAAGAATTCATTCTGCTTGGTCTGCCAGCCATACTGGCTGCCTCCAAATTTATGCATGTTTTCCCTTGTAAATATTTTCAGTGGGCTGTTTTCCCAGGACCATTTTCCTCACCATCTTCTCCATCCTCCCTGTTGGAGTAATTTTTAGACCAAGAGAAGAGGAGAGGATGTTGTTTGTAGCAATCAGTGTTATAAACATGCCGTGTGTGGTTATTTTGGAAGATTAACAGTTCTCACTGTCACTCTGTAGAGTGACATAGCTCCCCAGAAGTGTTCCTGGTTTTGTTCCCAGGAATAGGACAGTCTTTTCTTTTACCCTGCTCAACTGGGGAGAGAGGAAATAGAAGGTGAAGCAAGGATTTACTATGATCATGACTCCTTGCTTCCTCATCCTAGCTCAACACAAAGCTGCCTGGAGGCTGTTCAGGTTTAACACTGCTGGCAAAATTACACTCCTGCCACTCTTCTTCCTTGCCCTGGATTGCCCTCCCTGGTAGGGTAATGCCAGGAATCCCCTGCTACGTGTGCAGCTGTGGGGGTGACACAAGCACAGCTTTGTGCTCGATGTGCATTTAGAAGCTGTTTTATCATTGCTGATGATCACAGCAACATCTGTCTCCTTGTTTACAAGGATGCAATTGTAAGATGATCAGAAAAGCTGGGTTTCTGAGGCTGCTACTTATTCTAAATACTGAAATGGACCAGCAGGAAGAATCTCATAATATATAGATAGATCTCCTAATCTGTTCTGCATTAGCAAATGATGGAGGCAGTCCAAGCAGCAATAATGAAAGTTTGTCTGATGGAAAGCTGTCAAGATCCTTTTAGCTACATCTTGGTGACTTAAGTTGGTCTGAACACTGTCCTGCTGAGCTCTTAGGCACAGAGGTTTGACCTGGGTGGGGACTGCAGATCCCTGTATGCACCATTACCAGCCCTGCCTGGGATAGTTGGCAGGTGTGTTCCAGAGGTGCCTCCTTCAGACTGGTGAAGACCAGAAAAGGTGATGTCTTCATCACTAGTCCCAAATGTTGTCTCTGGTACTGAGGGGAGAGCCTCTAGCTGTAGACTTTGAGCACATACTCAGACCTGCTGAAGTGCCTGAGAAGTTTTTGATTCATGTGTGGGCACCTGGGTTTGGTCTCTCTCACTGAGGCTGCTTTCCTGTCACCAGCCTTTGTCTGGTCACCATCCATGGCTTCTGTAGATCTTTCTCAAAGTGGCACCTACTGTTTCCCATTTCTCCTTGGAATCCTCATCCTGCCACTAATTGACTGGATTCTATCCTGTTTTTTCATAGCTCCATAGTCTTTCCCTTGTACAGAGGGATAAGGGTTACAGTGGTGAGCTTCCTTGAGGAGCAGATGCTGGATGAAGGGGCAAAATTTTAAGGCCTCTGGTCTCTTAATGTGCCTGGACAGAGTTCAATTTTGTGGCATCTGTGGGATGTCTCAGCCCATATGTCTTTTTTGTGGGCTTAGAGTTCTTTATGTGACTTCCCTTATTTTCAGCATTATTTTCTGCACCCTTCCTATTGCTTTTTTTTTTTTTTTTTTTTTTTTTTTTTTTTTTTTTTTTTTTTATCTATTGCTTTCTGGTGTGTGAAAACAGTGCCCAGCTCTTCAAGAGCTCTATCCCATACCCAGCAGATAAAAAGGAGGCATTTGTGGCTGGTGATGTCCAGGACTGGAGCAGTCAATGCATGGCTGTCCAGTCTTCACCTGAGGAAGCAGGTAAGCATGTCTGGGTTACCTTGTGATAACTACAGGATAAATGGTCTGTAAACCAAAAAAGAACTGGAGCCTTTTCCTGCAGGACAACTTGTCATTATAATGGGGTGGGGGGGCACCAAGTGGAGGTGGCTTGTCCAGATGTTTTATTGTCTTTCCAAGTAAGTGTATATGTGCTTAGGGTGTTGATTGCAAAAAGCCCCTGTTTATTTGTCAGTGGAGTAACTTATGTCTGTGTCAGCTCTTCAGGAAGTGTTGTGTCAGTGGGAGTGTGGAGTCTCCTGATCTCTTTTAACTCTTTGACCTTACTTAAATTCCCTGAGTTCTCAGCAAACAAAGATTAATTGAATGCCTTTACACATTCAGTGGAGGCTCATGCTGCAGTGACCTTGCTGATTGCCACTGAAAAGAGCAGGAAGAATTGTACTTTTGAGCTTTTACAGACACAGCTTTTCATCACTGTGTTGGAAACAGATCTTGTCCCATGGGGAAGGAACACATTGGTGTGCAGAAGGAGGTGCTATTGTTTTCAGCTCTTTTGGAGGTTTGACTAGCAAATAGATGCTTAGAAAAAACTAGCAAATTAACTGTCAGTTGATAGTAGATGAAGCAACATATTTGCTAGTGTCTTTAAATGTGTTTTGTTTTCAGTGCTAAGGCTGTACTGTAGTTTGGAGTGTCTTCTCTCTGGCCTGATTTGTTCAAGAGAATGAAGTGTTGGCTAAAGAGGTGAGGTGTTTGCATTTGGTGTTAGGTTGTAACTCAGGAGATTTTAGCTGTGTTTTTGGGTAGGCTATCAATGACACATGACCACAGCAAGCCATGAAACATGTCAATGACCTTGTCTTTATCTTATTTACTTGAATCTTAAGCTCTTTTGAGCAGTCTAACATTGCTGACTACTTGCAGAATGTAGTGTAGTGGATTTGCTTTCTGGGCCAGACCTTTGGACACTGCTGTTCTGCAAGCAGTAGCTCAAGCTCATCTGTTTCCACCGTGTCATTAGCCTGCAGAAACCCATAACCTCTGCTGGAGCTTCCTTTGCACCCAGCAGCACGTTTGGAAGGAACTGTGCACCTCTACATTAGCAGGGGAGCTGAGAGGCTGCATTGAGAGGCTGCATCCCATTATTGTTTAAGTATTTGTGCACTTTCTTTTAGTGTGCATTGCCAGTGCTGGCTGCCCTTTGCCAGTGTCGTAAGCAAAGCAGCTATTGCTCATCTAGGTAATGTGTTGTGTCCTTACAAAGTCATTGGCACAGGTTTCCCTGGCACTTACTGGGTTTTACCTCAGTGCCAGGTTCCCTCTGTCACCTCGATGGATTGCAGTAACGCCCAGCAGTAATGCTCTCCACAGTGCTGATCCTCTCCTGAGGCCGTTCCTCCTCTGGGGCATGTCTTTATTGCTTGTCCCCAGAGTCTTGTGACATCACCATCACACTTCATTGCTTTAAAACCTTCCTCCTGCCTCACCTTGTTCTGCCAATCTGTCTCTGTCTTGCCTGTCCAGGCTGTAAGCCTTTGGAGAAAGGGCTTAGCTGTGTCACTCCTGTACACTCAGTCATAGCTTGTCACTTGGTGGGGAGTAGCCCCTGAACTTTCACTTGCAGAACAGCTTTGATTATATTAGGCAGGTCTAATTATAGGGCAGCTAAGGTCTCCAGTGTAGCCTCTAAGCACAATAGTAATATACATAGTAATTTGAGTAGCTGTGTGTGTTCTGAGACCTCATAATAACCAGAGCTGGAGCAGGTCATATTTTGTCTTTTCCCTGAGTGTATATTTTGATGGGCACAATGGGCATGTCTGTAGTGTGCTTGTCCTATTAAAATAGTTTCTATTATGAGATTTCCTATTTGGAGAAGTGATTACAGATGCAATCCCATGTAACACTAGGTTACACTCTCCTGATGCTGCTGTAGTTATCCTGTTATGGGCCCAAGAGTGCAAAAACTTGTTTCCACGTATTTTTGCTTTCCTTGGTAAAAAGCAACGTAAGTACCTGGTAATCTGATGTTTGACCCTTTGCAGTACAAACCCAGCATTAGCCCACAGACTACTGCACTTAACAGTACTGTTTCTGGAGTAACATGCAGTCTGGCAGAATCCAAACTTGCAGTAGCCCACTGCTGGATCCTTGAAGTAACTTCAAAGACACAATGCCACTGAGAGAAATACCAGCCAGGGCACAGAATGAGAGCTGGTCTCATGAGAATCACTTCTTCATCAGTGTATGAGTGGACCTAAAGGATCAAGAAGTTATGCTGACAGAAAATAAAATCTATTTTGTGTGTGCTAAGGAAGTTGCTGCCTCAGTCCGGGACATCAAAGTTCAGTTTTGTCATTCCAGGTGAACTTAAGAGGAGACCCCAAACTGTCTCTGTTCTCTGGGTAAGGCTATGACAGCTGTGTTGTGCTCATGCCTACCAGACACTTGCTACAACTACCTCCTCTTGACCTTCTGATCTGTATTTTAGGCTTCTTCCATTCTAGATGTGCCTGAAGCACATTAAAAATGCTGGGTGTCCAGGCACATGTCCAGTCACATTCACTTCTTGCTGGAATTGTGATCCAGAGCAGGATTTATTTGTGAGGGATGAAGCAGGACGGCCTCTCTGATTAATGCTGGGAGTTGAATTTAGGTGTGCAGGCTCTGATAACCCAAGCTGGAAGCTGGCCAAGGAGACACGAAGGTGAACTGCTTTTGGGTGAAGTGGTGTATCTCTAATGACCAGAGGGACCAGACTTTGTTTCCCTTAAACATTCCCTTAAATCATCGTGGGGAATTTTACACTGTTCTTAAGTTTGTAAGAAGAGGCAGAGGGAGAGCACCATTTTATTAAGCAGAGGCACTGGGGGAGTAGAAAGGGGGCACTTTTCTCAAAACCTTGACATGTGGCACATTTCTCCTCCAGCAATACAGATGCTCCCTGCTGGCGTTCCCCCTTCCATCAGTGTCAGGTGGTCCTACCGAGGCTCCTTTCAGCCCTGTGGCTGCGCTTCTCCCGCAACTTCGCTCCAAGTGAACCCTCGGCCGTGCTCTGCCCCTGCCCGGAGCCTTCAGCACCGGGAGAGCTCCAGCGGGACCTCGCCCCGCGGCGCCGGGAGAAGCAGCCGATGGCACCGGCAGGTAGGGGATGGTCACGAAAGAGTTTGCATTGAACGCATTTTAAATAATTCAGTTCAGGTTAGGGTTTGTGCTCTGCCCAGCTCCATGCTGACTCTCCAGCTCAGCCTGGGAGCAGTGATCGTCTTCCTTGACCATCCCCAGCTGTACTCTGGACAAGCAGGTCCTGTGCCTAATCCAAGCTTGGGAGAGTGTCCTGATACTTTGTTCAAGACTTTCTGAATTGGAATTGGGTTTTAGATTTGCACTTCACTGCATTGCATGCAGCATGGATCTGCCCTTAGAAGGGGAGGATCTGCTTCCACCTAGAAGAATCCTTTAACAAAGTTCTTTAACAAAAATGAGAATAGAGCAGAATTCTTTAACAAAAATGAGAATAGGGAAGAATTTGCAGAGAAAGCCTTATCCCAGAAGCTAAAGGCAGGATCACAGAAAACAAAGTGGTGAATAAGAGCAGGCAACAAAAACTTCAGATACTGTGCATAGGTAAAGCAAAATTATTTTTGGCTCTTGTCATGTATTTGGAGCTGAACTCCTTTCTGTCTATGTGAAACAGAATGCCATGAGGTTTTAAGTTCTCCATGTGACCAGATGGGGTTTGCCGCAACAATAGGGTTTCTGCTTGGTTTTGGGAAGGGCAGCAGTTTTGCTGGCATTACAAAAGGCTATGTGTGATAAAATAAGGAACCTTCTTTCTCCAGCACATCTGATTTATGGAACTGCTGGAAATCAAAACTTCTTTGCCATTTGGATATTTTTTTTTATTCCTCCAAACTGTACTGGATGTTCTTCACATATTAATTTGTGGATTACAGAATGTTCTAGGCAAAACATTAGTGGGACAGTAAAATGTTAATACAAGAGTTCAGCTGACATAAAATAAAACCACAGTGTTCTTCTATCCTGCTTAATAATGACTCAAGTGAAATGGGGACAGATGTGTGGTCTAGTGGCTAGTGAGGGGTGTGGTCCTCTGGATTCCTGGAGCTGCTTCCCAGCTCTTCTTTCCCATGCTGGGTGACCTTACACAAGTTTACCCCTTGTAAATTGGAGCCTGATGTCTGGCTAGGAAGACTTATTAGGAAACTTAATTTTTGAGAGAGCATTTTGGGAGCTTAAGATGACAGGTGCTAAATAAAGACACTTCTCTCTATTAAGTAGCTCTAAGAAAACACACTCAGATTCCAATTTTATGATATTGGTACTTTGGGAACTCATCTTTTGGCTTTTTATGAATTGAACACTCTTTATCTGGATGGCAAACGTGGACATTCCTGACCATTTTGCTGGAATGATTGTTCCAATTGTCAGCACTTTGGTTTAATGGCATCAAAAGAACAATGGTTTAATTTCCACATCATCAAATTATTCTGGATTTAAACAAAACTGTGTGGCAGTGGTCACAAGACCAGCAAAAGGTGCCCTAAAGCCAGGAAGTTAAATTGATTGTAAAAGACAGTAAAGCAGACTGGTTGAGCTTTGCTTTCTGAGCTGAGTGTAAGGTATTAGTGAGGGAAAGCAGTAGGAAAAAATGTGTTGCAGAAAATGAAGACTGGACATGCAAGAGAAAAGGATTATCCTGCAGAATATCAGCATTGGAGCACTTAGGCTAATTCTGCAGGGATGTATTCTCTTGAAAGGGGGCAGCAAACATCCTCATGCCTCAAAGACTGGGTATAATGTGAGGTTCCAAAATGCTGAGGTGCTGTGATAGTAGAGACCATACAGGTAGAAAGAAAGAACAAGCTGTGGAGTGGATTCTTGGCTGAATGATCTTCATGCAAGTATCATCCTAATTTGATTCTCTAATCTAAATCTTTTAACAAAGAATTTTCACTCATCAGCTTATTTTTTCCTCTTCCAATCCACACTGCTGAGTGAGCTCAGGTCTGAATGGCCGATCAGAACTTCCCCAGCAATGTGATAGAGGGGGTCTGACTGCTTCTGAACAGTGAAGTGTGAGCTGAAGACTTTGGAAGGAAGTTTGGCATGCTTAGTGTTTGCACCAGAGTTTTGCCATTGGATTTTGCTGGAAGTGGATCAAGCTGTTACTTTGAATGTACCCATCAATTAATTTCAAGCTGTGTCCTCATCTATAGCCAGAACAAATCAAGATTTTTCTGTTCCTCCCCATAATGCACAAGTGACATCATCTTGTTGGGTAAATGTTGCTGCTTTCTTGTCCAGCCAGCAGTTTGTCCTGGCTTGAAGTTTGGTAGCAGTTCTCTGCACAGTGTGTTCTGTACTGCGCAGGACACCTGGGGTGTATGCTTTGCATTTGCAAGTAGTTGCTACATATTTACGTAGCAGAGAAGCAAGGAATTCTGATCTGTGTGTGCTAGGCAAAGGCAGGCTTGTGGCTAATTTAGATCTTGAACCCTCATTGCATTGAAAACTACTTTTTTGCAGGCACTTGTTTGCAGCATTAAGATTTGGGCACTACTTATCTGCAAGGAGCCATTCACAAACTGAAGTTTGCTCTGAGCTCTTGCATAGCAGGCCATTCAGCCTGTATAAACCTCTTGGCTGTGAGAAGAAGCTGGTGTGGATCAGAAATATTGGAATATTGGGCAAAAGTGTGTTGTAATCCAGAGTGGCCACTAATGAGGTCCTCATGCCTAACAACAATACATCTCTTCCAGAGTTGAGGGTTTATTTGCATTCATTTTTCTTTAAAATCTATGTCACAAACAGGGCCCCACTTTCTTGATACTCCAATGAAAATAGAAATTAGCTTTTAAAAGGACTTTTTGGAGTTCTAGTCCCTTAAAGAAAAACATCAAGATGCCAGGACTACCAGAAGAAGGGGCACAAGTGAAATGATTCACCTGAAGTCTTATGATTAGAAGCATCCATGACTTCCTGGATGTCAATCCAGTCTATTTCATGGAGAAACTGCTACAGGTCCAGCTGTGTCCTGATCTTTACCTGAGCTGGAGAATCAGTAATGAACAGGGCTAGGTTTAGCACCATCACAGTAAGAAAAGGTGATAAAATGTGGTTCTGTGACTGGGTATCATGGTCTAACATGGAAGAAAGAAAGGCAGAAGTGCAGAGGTGTAGTGGTATGTGAGTATGTGAGCCTGGTAAGTTCTGGAGCATCTCCTCTCTGCTGTAGGAATCCAGCAGCAAGTTCAGCCAGAGCAACTGGCCTAGTAATCCCCTTGACAGCAGGGCTTTGGCACATCTTTGGTACTTCCGGGGGAAGGAATGTCTGCTAAGCCCCCTGTGCCTCAAGCTGGCCCTTCCTCCTGCCCTATCCCTCACCACTGAGCTAAGAGATGAACTCTGCTTCTGGGTTGTCTGAGGGAAGGAGAGGTGCACCTGAGAAACACAGCTTAGTGATTTCTTCCTGTTCTTAGTGCCTGTCATTCTCTGTAGTGAGGCAATGGGGCCCTTGACACTTTCACCAGGATCAAACAATGAAGAGAGTTGTCCCCTTCCAAATCTGACCAAGGTTTTACAAAGCTCACAGGAATTCCCCTATGCAAACACAGTCTGACTAGTTAACATTTATGCACCAATTTATAATAGCCAACAGAAATTCCCAGTGTCTGGGACTCTGCTACACACAGATGTGTTACCATTTTGGTGATGTGGAGTTAATGACAGAATTGTTTAGAGAGCTGATCAGGTTTTGACTCTACAGTGTCTGACTCTGAGATCTATGCTTTCCTATATCTCTCCTCAACAGACATTATTTAGAAAAATTTCTCCTTCCAAACAAAAAAATAATTTTGGGAAAGACATTTTCAACTCAGCTATGAAATGTCATCTTTGTGGTGATGATGATTATGGGATGCAGCAAATGCATGCATAATTATTCTCACTGCTCACAGAGCAGCAGATAGGCCCATTTCCTGCCTCCTGAAATATATAACCAAACACTTTTCCTCATGCTGTCTGCTCTGTGAATTTTCATGAGCTTGTTCCCTAGGGCTCGTTGTGAAATTATTCTAATTTTTCGAAGTAGGGAGAAAAAAAATGAAATAGTTCTGTTGGAAATGGCATTGATTTGTCTATGAAGTCATTACAGCTGCTTCTCTCTTGAACGCACAAGAAGAGGAATTCCTGATTTTTTTTTTTTTTTTTTAGATAAATGTAGGGAGGTGGGAAGCAGTTTGACAGTAAGAATGCAGAGAATTTTGGAAACAGTTGTTCAAGTGCTTTCCTATTATGCATGTGAGAATGCAGAACAAGGATAATAAAGAGTATTTTCTGACATTCAGAGGTATAGCTTGGTCTGTGTCAATAATTGTAACTATCTTGGTGCAGGGTCATTTATTAGATGCAAAGGGTTGTGTTTGACAGCATGAACTTGTCAGCCTTGAGTCACATAAGGGAAGGCCCTGCAGAATATATAATGCAAATGTTCACGTAGTATAATAAAAAATACCCTTCTGAATGATTTTCCATTAAAAATGAAAATTAAAATTACTTAACAAAACATGCTTTTTCTTCCTGTCTTTTAGCAACAAACAAAAGCTCCTATGCACAGTCTAAAATTGCTCATCAAGGGGAGAGACCAGGCTAGGATTTAGTAAATGGCTTTTTTTCTTTTTTCTTTTTTTTTTTTGAATAAAGCAATTAAAGGGAACATGTCATCTTCAGTACATTGCTAAGGTAGAACAGTCATTGTGCTTTCTGGCACTCCATCAAACTGCTCCTTGTGCATAGTTATTGGAGAAAGTGCATTTACACGTTCTGTCGACGTCCAATGCCGGGAAGAGGTTTCTTAAATAACAAGACACAGGCTATTATGTGCATTAGCTTTATTATTTTTTCAAAAGTGTCTTAGCCTTTGGGGACTGAAGGTACTTAATAATATGTTGCAATTACAGTGTGCCAATGTGTTGTCGTCCTATCTCAGGTACTTGACAATCAAAGGAGTGCAGATTAACCCTTAGATGTCCATTGAATTTCCTGCTAGCTGCTTTTATGTCTAGAGCTGGTGATGTGTCCACAGTGCTGCAAAGCCCAACATACAGCTATTGTCCTGGAACATTGCCAGAGGCTATCCCAGGAGAAATGTCCTCTGCCACCCCCAGGTATGCTTAGCCCACTTAGGAGATATAAGCCCCATACTTTTGGTTTGGATGGCCTGTGACTTTCTGAGCAGAGGTGTAGGGTGCTCTGGAGATGGAGCATAACCAGAGAGCTTGTCCCAGGAAAGCCTGTGTTTGTGAGGGTGCTGTGATTTAACCCCTCCTGGTAGTCAAGTACCACACAGCCACTCATTCCCCTGGCCCTGGTGGAGAGAAGAATAGAAGAAAAAACAATGTAAGCCTGATGGGTTGAGGTAAGAGCTGTTTAAGAATGGAGGTGGTATCTGGGAGCCTGTAAGCTAAGAGTGGAGTCCCAAGCCAGAGAACTCACCAAGGGGAGCGGAACTAGTGGTGTAGATGAAACCTGAAGTAAATTGTCTCATGGAAGGAGCTGTTCAGTCCTTAAATCAGGAAAATATTAAATGAGTTCTGCATTGTGGGCTTTCTGTTTGTTTTTCTCCTCCAGCATCCTTGGTATTGAAAAAGCTCCCAGAAGGGATGTCAAGGAGCTGTTCTGTTGAAGCATGGCAGGTACATCACCCTTAAGCTATAGAAAAGATCCATGTTGAGTTGTTCTCTGCTAGATATCCAGGTACAACTTGTCATTATTTACATTCTGTATTTTGTAGCTGTCTGGATGTGGACAGGAGGCAAAGGAAAAAAAAAAACCCAGCTGCTGTCTTAGGTACCAAACAGCAAGAGCCCAAAGCAGACAGCTTTTGTTTGCTGGACAATACAAGAGCTTTTGTAGGTGGTGTGAAGTTAGTGTGAAGTGTTGTTATTTTTTCAATTTTTGATTTTATTTTCCTTTGGAGTATAAGTACAACTCAGAGGGAAAGTTTGGATATGCAAGAAATCCAAGAAAGTTTTAAAGACTAGATGCAGAGGCCAAGTAAAAACTCTGAAGTACTAATTTAGTTATGGCTCTTAACATGTTGCCTGGTCAGTAAATGAGCTAAAAGGACATGAATTCCAGAGTGGCAGGCATGCTTGCTTGCTTTT
>WEIU01004879.1:649539-689450 GCA_013389925.1 Aegithalos caudatus | reverse complement strand
TTTTTTTTTTTTTTTAAAGAATCTTTTTTGCTTGCTTGGTTGATTTGGGTCGTTTGTTTGTTTGTTTAATTCTTTAAAAAAAGTTGTCTCCTGCTGAGGAAGCTTGGCTGGCACCCAGATTATTCCCACTCTAATCTTTAGAGTGACTTTCTCTGTGCATTGTGAAATGAGGTGATGTGATGGTGCAGTAGAACAAGCTGCAATACCTTGTCCAGGGCAGAATTGCTCTCATTTGAGTCAAACCTTGCATCTGCAGTTAAGTCAACAGTTGAACTCAGGCCTGGGATGTTTCCTTTATGCAGCAAGAATATGTAATTCTCCTCTGTGGTGCAGGCCATTCAGCAGATTGTCAGGTTTTACAGGTAGAGATGTCAGGATCACCAACAAGATTAAGGCTTTTCTATGAGAAGCCAGTGTTTGCAAGAGCTCCCAGGTTGCAGACTTTAACTGCTTCAGCTGATGCCTGCTGTGCAAAAGGTCATTTTTCTTTCTCATTTTGGTCTTGGTTTTGTTTTTTCTTTCTTTGTATTTTGGAAAGTTCCAGTTAGAGTGGTTCAGCTGTTTTGGAGAAGGAGACTGGAAATTGTTTGTTAATAACAAAAATAAGCTTAATTGTCCTCCTTAAGTTCTATATTTTAGAGCAGGATATTGGGCTTTAGAGGGTTCATGGGGTCCTAATGGTGTTAAGGAGATGCCTTGCATGACATGTCTATGGGAGGCTATGTGTTGCCAAATTATACATTCCTTCTTTCAAAAAAATAAAAAGGAAAAGCAGTGTCATTGTGTCCATTGTCTGCAAGGTAATCCTCCTGATATTTCCCCTGCTAGGATGGGAATATGGGTGAGGCTGAGCAGGTTTGTCTTCAGTGTTGTTGCTCCCAGATGAAGGTGCATATTGTGGGGCCAGGCTCTATGAAATGGGAAAAGTCAGTCAGATGGACATGACCAGGGCCTGGCAGATATTCTCAACCACAATACTGGACTTCAGGGCCTTTTTCCAAAGTGTGGAAAATACTTAATCTTAACAACTTGCTTCAAAAAAACTAATATGGGCTACACAGTTCTCTCTTTTCTAGTATATGTGTTACCAAAATCCCACTCTTTTATGATCATGTTAGATGCATCTTCCCTAAGCCTAAGGAAAGCCCTTCTGTAGGCTTGTGTTCTGGCAGAAAAGAGAGTTATACTGCTGGTGTTGGTATGAGCAGAGAAGCCTCCAGGGCCCTTGGTTCCTCCCCCTGGTTTAGCTGCTGAGACCAAACCTGTAAAACCTGCAGCAACAATTGAAGCTCTTAAGGAAAGTCCTGTGCAGAAGCCTGAGGGAGATTGATAAAAACACAGGTGAGACTGGTGAATGGGAGAAAGAGGAAGCATGGCTCGGGGCAGGAAATAATGATGGATCCCATTACTTAGAGAATCTCCACAGTGGAGGATAGGACTAGACTTCTTATAAAACAGTATTTTTATTTACTGATAATGCCTAAACTACAGTAGGTCTCCATACTACAGACAGCACTGATGGAGACTGCTCTCCACTGCTCACAGTCATAAGAGAACAATCAATCTGGCACACTCCTAGAGTTCATTGCTGCTTCACAGCTTTGCTTGGAGCAATAATTCTTTGGTGAACATCAGGAACCCACTTGACTTCCCCTCATGCCTCTGGAATTCAGGATAGGGGCTGTTCCTAGAAATGCTGTTATTTCTTAGGATAAAAATCCATGGAGAGCATGTAGTGAGAGAACAAGGGGGAATGGCTGTAAGATAAAGGAGGGCAGGTTTTGATTAGGTTTAGATGTTAGGAAGAAATCCTTTGCTTTATGGAGGTGAGGCACTGGCCCAGGAAGGCTGTGGACTTGCCATCCCTAGAGGTGTTCAGGACCAGGCTGGATGGGGCTCTGAGCAGCCTGATCTGCTGCGGTTCCCTGCCCACAGCAGAGGGGCTGGAATGGTCATTAACCATGCTTCCACCTAACCATTCTGTGACTGTGATATTTCTGGGTGCTTGTTAGAGCTCTGATAGCTGTGATTAAGACTGAGTAATGAGGTGTGACTCAGTGAAAGCTGACTGTGAGCGTTGGCCACTGAGCTCAGAGTTGCTCACCCCCAGCATTTGGATCACTGTAGGCCTTGGCTTGCTCAGCATGCAACATGACCATCCATGCTGGAGGGCAAAAAGGAGTCAGTGGCCTCACAAATAGTCCAGGCAGTGGAAAGAAACACTAAACCACCCATTCATGTAACAAAAGGAGTGAAAAATGAAAGCCAAGAACTGCATAAAAGGATGGGTATTTTCCACCTTCATGGTATGAAGCGCGGTTGCCTGGAACTATGGAATAAGTTTCATGGGAGAAATCAGCTCCAGCTGGGAACTGGTCCCTGCTTTCATGTCTACTTTACAGGTCTAAATGGATTTGTTATGCTTTGTGGGACACCCAAGAAGCAGCCAGCTCCATGGCTTACTCCCAGCCAGCTCAGCAGCTGGCCTGCTTGAGTAGGATTTCTTCTCATATGAAGCTTCTTGCTGATGGTTCCAACAACTTGGGACACTTGGCTGTCTTCTCCCAGCAATTCCTATTGGTCTGGGATTGAGAGATCTCACTGAGAGCTTTATCCTGGTCTCTTGAGCCATCCCTAGGCAAGTGACTAATCCACTTTAGGTGCTTTGGGGGTAGGATGAAATCTTCTTTGTGGAAGCTTGATACTTGGTACTCCTATATGGATCACTCTAACTCCTCATGAAAACCTCCTGGCTCCCTGGGCATGGAGCCCCCTGTCAACAGCAGAGCTGGAGAGAACTTCTATTTTTCTTACTGTCCAAAATCCTGAGCTCCTCTATGATATTTTTGTTGTTGTTTGGGATTTATTAGGAGACCTCCTGGGAAAAGGGCTCTTCTCTTTCTCTCCATTTGGATGCTTGATTCCTGGGAATGCATTTAGGGGGAGAGTCTGAAAAATGCCTTTTGCCTGGCAGTGGTGTTATTGCCTGGAAATGTAAAGCCGGTTCTGCTGAGCTATAGCACTTGATTCCTGGAACTGTATGAGGCAGCTTGCAGGGCATAAAAGCTGCTGCCACCTCACAGATACAGAGATATAGGAAATCATGCAATTGCTTTCATGCCTGAGCAACTTGGAGCCCTGCATCTTCTGGCTGGTGGTCACTCCTCTGTGAAACTACAGAAGTGTGGGTATACAGCACTCTCCTGTCTGCTCCTGAGTCTTCTGGTAACACATGGTGGCAGAGGCAGGGAAGAAATTAACCCCACAATGAACCTGATAGGCAGTACAATCCCTTATGTGATGCACGTGTGGGAGCAATTCCTTCCTGACCATGGTGTACATTTGGCTTATGTCCTAAAGAGCAGGATTTGGATCACTTTTATCTTTATTCTCATAGCTACAGGGATTGCTAATGTCTATAAAATGACCCAGCTGCAGTATTTGACTTGGTGACCTTCACTAACAATGAATTTTATGGTCTGGCTATACATTAGGAATGGGGAAAGCTTTTCCTTATTCTTGAAGAATGTAGGAATGCTTTGTAGAGATGCTAGACTGGAAAAGAGACCTTGAGAGACTGTCTACTTCATTTACCAATGCTGATCTAAGCAGCTGAAATGTGTGATGCTTTCTGGTGAGAGAAAGAGGAAGGAGTAGAAGACCTCCCCTGATTCACATGAAGCAAAGAATTTATCCCATGGCATAAGGGCTGTGTTTGTACGTGGTGCTTGTGCATTGGTGTACATGGTTCTGATTGATGCTTAAAAGTACTCAAGTTTTCTGTGCATTAGTTCTGGCCTAGGAGCTTTGCATAGGGAAACCACCCCTCTGTTCCATCCCTAGAAACACTGCCAGGCATCTTTACCTTGTCCTGTGTCTGTGCCCCTCTGGCACAGGCCAGGCAGTGAGAAGTCTTTGGCCTGTCTGCTTGTTATTAGGGTGACTAGGATGAGCTGAGCTGGGTGTTTTTGTAGCAAAGGCCTTGGACAGAGCCTACCAAGGTGGTTTGTTTGGTCATACACAAGTAAGTGGAGGAGAGCTTTCCTCCTGTACCCATTCTGAGAGGATCCAACAGGGCAGGTTTTTCCTCTCAGTTCATTCATTTCGTCTTGTTGTACTTTCAGTTATGTAAGAGCTGAGGCACCCTTTGCAGCCAGCCCAGGGACACACTGCACACTCTGACTAGAAACCCATCTCCTCTCCTGCTGACCTATTTTGAAAGAGTTAATTCCTCTTCTCTGACTTAATTTACATGCTGGCTGTCAGGTTATAAGAGCAGCATTTGACAGTGCCGATGCTGCTGTTTGGATCAGCAGACAATCACCAGCCTTACAAGAGTGTAATTTGACTAACAGCTCATGACATTATTATTATTACTATTATTATTACTATTATTATTATTATTAGTTTATGGCAAAAGAAATGCAGCAGCAACTCTCTTCCATGGCATCAGCACCAAATGTCTGTGGCATTAGAGCAGCCAAGGCTCTTTTTGAAAAATTTAGCCATACTCCCCCACATCTTGCTAACTTTACAGTCCCCCATGGCATCTGTGTGCAGTGAACTGAGCTGTTGAGACTAAATGCAATTTGCAGTCAGGCTTCTGTTAACATGGAAATGTTCCGGCTGCTCTCCTGCAGTATGGATTCTCATGCTGTCTAGCATATGGTAGCATTAAACCCAGTCTGGAGTGCCTCTCGTTACCACACTGTTGAGTGGAGAACCCTGAAAAACAAGTGTGAGAGAAATGTATTTTGGGAACCAGCTCTCCTCCAGCACAGCTTGTCAGGAGCTATCAAAAGGAGGCTGTACCTCAAAAACTGGCCTGACAGCCATCCAAGCAAGTACAGAAAGCTGACTTGAACACTGATGCAAAAGCCATGTACTTACCAAGGCAGGTATTGCACAGGGAGAAGGGGACAGGGAGAATCAGACAAGAGCAAGTTCATTATTAACAAGTTAAAAAGCTAGAAGCAGTCTTTTCTTCTGCTACCAGTATGGGTGAGATTTTGATTCAGGAAGATAGCCTTGAGTACGAAGCAGCAGTTATGTAAAGACTTGATATAAATGTAAGCAAAACAAGAAGTATATCCATCCATAGAGTGAACAAGCAGGTGAGCCTTTTAACCATTAAGTGTTTCATTACAGCTTTAGTTCACTGTGTAGCACATAAAAGTAGCTGTGGAATTTCTTCAGTGTTAGCATGTCCCCCATTGTCATGTAATGTAGTTTTAATTTTAATTTTGCTGTTTGAGTGATATGAATAATTCAGAGTGTTTTCTCACTGTCGGCTCTGGATGTCCTCGTCTCTTCTTCCCTGAGGTGCTCAGAGCACTGCCCTCAGTGAAAAAGATACAAGCTGCATCTCAAGAGAATTGGGTTTGAGGCAAGTAATCTATTGCCGTGGGCCAGCAGGGACATGGCATCTGAGTCATGAGCTCTCAGTGCTGCTTATTCATTGTCTTTGGTCAGTCCCACCCTGAAGACCATAACCATTTTTTACATTCATCCATGTTATTTGTTGCTTGCAAAACTTCCAATTTGTTTGGTGCCCTGAGCCTCTGATGTGTGAAGAATCTCAGCTGTGGGCTGTGGCCAGAAGTAAAAGTTATCAAGTGAGTGCATTTGATCTTAACACCTGCTTTTCTTAGCCACTTCTCTGAAAGTTTCTTGTCAGTGGAAGTTCTTTCAATGTAGATCTGTATCTGGCTGTTGAGAAGAACTGGAGACAGAAGCAGTATCAGTAGCTCCAGGAGTACAATTACAAAATTGTACATTACAAAGGCCTGGAATCCTGAGATGCAGGAGGGAAAAATGGCAGTAGATCAAAGGCTACTCTTCCATCCTGGAATCTTCAGCCCTGTGTGGTTGACTCTGTAAATTACTGCAGCATCCCAAGGTGCTTCCTGACAGAATTTTGTTTAAATAAGTGTAATGTGCCTGTTGGACATTGCTGCTGCTTTATTACACTTCTCTATATTTCTTGGTAGAGCTAAGCATAGGGCACTGTGTATTACCTGGTTTGGACTCTTGTGTTTCATTGGTTCTCACATCTGCAATATTACTTTGTAAATACTTCAGTGTCCCAACACATAATGCTGTGATGATCTGAGGTGGGGACAGATATGGGAAAATTTGTGAGAAAAATACAAACAGGCTGTTGGCTAATGAAGTGGGTATTTTTCTTAGAGAATTATTTTAGACAGGAGAAAGTCCTGGACCAGAGAGCAGATGAGGTAGACTTTGACCTTTCTCAATTCCAGATGGCCAGAGTATTTCATGTACACTCATGTGGAGGAACCCTGTACTTTACATGGAGATAAAAAATAAGTGTGCTTATCCCAGCTTTGACCCAGCCTCCTATTTCTGTTATCTTTATTTCAATTAAAAATGTGAGGATTGACCTGGCAGGGTCTAATTTTTGAGCTTTAGGCTACTGCAGTTTCTGCTTTGTGTGGCAAGTGAAAGTTAGGGTAATCTCCATCATGACAGCTTAATAGACAAAGAGACATCTCATCCCCCAGGAGGTGACTAATCCAAACTTAATCCAGGAAGATAAAAATGCATTTTAAGGAAGTATCTTAGCATAGGTCTAAAATCTGAAAAACATGATGGAATTCAAAAATAAACTTGTGTGTTTATGTGCTTATATGAATATGGGTAGGAATTGGGAGTATTTCCAAGGAACTTCCTATTTCAGATTCTTAAATCTCTTTCTGAGAAAACCCAGATGTCATTTTTTTTTCCTGACTGTGAGTGGTTAGTTTCTCCTCAGTAGCGGGAGGACAAGCAGCTATTGCTTGTCATGTTTATCCTAAATGTGACAACAGACAATCCCTAACTGTGTAACTTTCTCTTCTCCTCCTCCACATGGCATATTCAGTTGCTTCAATGATATCCAACTGGGCTCCATCCCAGTTATTTGTTTTTCTGGTAATCATCCATATTTCCATGTTAAAAAAAAATAGCATTGGAATAACTTTGGTTTTGCAGAGTGAATAACCAAGCAGACACTCTATCTATGCATCTGGAAAGGAAAGAAGGGAGGATTCTTTCTTGGGGAGGCATTTTTTTGGGGGGTTTAACCTGTATCCCCTGGTTCCCTCACCAGAGACCTTAAGCTGTGCTACATTCTTCTCTGCTCCTGTGCTTTGGTGACCCATGAGAAGGACAGACAAGATCTATAAGGTTCTGCATAAGGCTGTGTTGGCACTGATGCCACAGCCTGCTGGGCATGTATCTGCAGCATTCAGACCCCAAATGGTTGTGGATTCAATCTGGCAGGATTCATTTCAGATGACTTAGACCTGCCCAGATGCTATCCTTGTCTTGAAAAGCAGCAGGTCTGGTTTGTATGTGTAATGTCCTCATGGAGTCTGACAGAGACCCCCTCTGCCCTGTCCCTGCTTGGTGATCTGAGCACTTCTGATCACCCGAAGTGCTTGGGTTTGGTGTTCTTTGGCCATGGGTGTTCTCAGGTTATGTGGGGGTCTCTCCAAAAGGAGGTTCTCCTTTTGCCCTTTTGTGTGTGCAACAGGAATGCTGTGTACGTGGCTGTGTGTGACTTGTGACTCAGGTTTTGATTGACTCAAATTTCCCATCAGAGCCACCTCACTGTGGTTTTCTGCTTCTACCTTGCTGAACTTTTGCTGCTTTTTCTCATTTGGTTTCAATCCTCATCCATTGCTGGAGCTTTGCCTGTCCTATTTCTAGCTCTGATTTCTGGGGAAGCTTTACAGAAAACTGTAGTTTCAGCAATAGAAACAGATAAAAATTCTTTTCAGTTTCTACAAACTGTAGTGAAGTTGGTACAGAGAAAGCTGAATGAAGGGCCAAGATGGACAGGTGCTGCATCTTGGGCATTTTGAGACTGCTGGTGAAATAAAAAGGGTGAAGTTGAAGACATATTTTTGGAGATCCATTGTCCACAGATCATAATATTGCCGTGGGGTTGATTAAGGAACACCTTAGTTTGCCTGTTTAGTTTAGCTGTTAGTTTACCTGTAATGATTTAAAAGAGAAAAGTTTTTAGAAAAATACAGTAGTTGTGACCTGAGGGCCATTGGGAATTGAGAGCCAAGTTTTGATAGCCTTCATTCTCACACTCTGGTGCTGTGCACAGTAATTCACAATAATTTCTTAGAATCTTGCTTGAGGAAAAAGGGTTGTGATTATTTATGCTTGATGTTATTTGCCTTTGTTATTCTGGGGACAAATATCAAAGGTCTTGGGAACTTAGTAGCAAGTGAAGCCATTGGTTCTCTGATGGGACTTCAAAAGTAGAATTGTAATATTTATCTTTGACATTCATTACTTGGTCAGTTCAGATTCCCTTGGCCAAACTTGGGATTAAGAAAATGAATTACCCACAGATATTTACTCATTTATAGCATGTGAAATGCTCTAATCACAGGCAATTTTTGAATCGCCAAAAATAAGAACTTCTCACTTCTGTGCAGCATGGTCTGTTTACAGAGTAATGAAGGGAAAGGTGTCTCCATAGTAACCTGTAAAACAGGCAAGTCTACTTCTTCCACTTCAATACAGTCTTCAGTAAACAGATTTTACATCTGGTTTATAAAAAAAGTAAACAGAATAAACCACACTTCTGGATTGTGTGACTTCCATTACCACTGAATAGCTTCGGGGTTCAAGATCTGCCCCTCTGCTTCACCCTCTTTGTTACATTTAAAATGATGCGTGAAAGCCAATAAATTTTAACACATGTGAGTTGCTGTTCCATCAAGGGGTCTCTACCTAAAGGGTTCTTCTTCAGGTGGAGAGACGGGGCATTGTGAATAGCTTTTAAACGTGTAAACAGATACTGTGAAGAGAGAATATTTCTCCTGACTGTAGATAGGGCCAAAAGTCTTAAGCTTACCTTGAGACAGAAAATATGATGGTGTTTTCTGAGGGTAAGAGGAATTAATGGATTTCTGGCAAGGTTAAATCATTTTCCTTGTTTGAGATCTAAAAAAGAACAAACAAAACAAATACACACACTTCACCTGGCAAAAAAACCCAAAACCCAACTCCCCCCAAACCACACCAGAAATTCTTTAAGTGGACCTAACCATGCCTTGAGACACTGGGCATGGATATCAGTGACTTTTTGAGTTCCCATTCAGTACTGCACTCTACATTACATTTCCTAGGGGGCTCTCCTAGGAAGCAGGTATGTTTTCTCTGGGCAGAGGAAATGAAAGCTGCCTGCTGGTTTGTGTCTGTTGCAGCTTCTGGCAGACAGCTGTGTGTGAACCTCTCCTGTTGGAAGGGCAGATACCAGGTGACAGAAGTGAGGTCTGGCACATGAAAATAAAAAAGGATGGTTGAAGGAGTGACTTCAAACATCACTGCTTTCAAGTTCAACTTTCACTTGGGATAGAGGAGCCAAATAAACCAATAGTGCACTGCCTGGAGGTTGGCTGTGTGGCACTGGCATCTGAATGGGGACAGAGACTGGAGAGACCCAGGCACCAGGCTCTGGAAAAGGGATGAAAGGTAGGGCTTGCTCTGCAGGGTGTCCCAATCTGTTCCTTGTACTGGTATCTATACTCTTTTGTGTCTTTGTTTCAGTGCACTGTGACCAAATCCTCGAATTTCCTGTGTGGCTCTGGAGAGATGACTTGTAGGAGCCTAAAATCCTGCTGGCTTTCAGGTTTTATTGGTCTGGGGAAGGTAGCCCTAGGGATACAGAGGGGACAAGCTTCTGGGACCCCCTGTTTCAGCTAGGTTGGTTTGATTTTTCTGTTGGTATTTCTCAAGATGGCAGATGAAAGTGGAAATTACAGATTGCTGGAAAATAATTCCAGTTACTATTCTTTTTTTTTTAAAACTTCAGAAAGAGTCTTATTCTGGTGAAAGCTGACTAAATGATGCAGTAGGCCAAACATTTGTGAATCCTTATGTTATCTGAGGATGACTGTTGACTGTTGAGAGCCTGATGAGACTTGGATAACATGTCTTCCTCTTTCCCTGGAACCGTTCAAACTGTAGGTGTGGTGCTTAGGGCCATGGTTTAGTGGTGGACTTGGCAGTGTTAGGTCCAAGGTTGGACTCGGTGATCTCAGAGGTCCTTTCCAACCTGAATGATTCTATGATTCCTTTTACTCCATGATTTTTTCCCCCCTTCCACTGGTAAATATCCACTTTCATTTCTGCTGCTCCCAATATCTCCTATTGCCAACTGTAATCCTGCATTAATCAATAATAATCAGAGCTTCCTAGTTGCTGCCATCTGTTTTCTCGCTAAAAGCTGTTCTTAAAACAATTCAACTTGTGGCAAAGCCCTTCCAGGGTGTGGCGTGTGTGGAATCGGATGGGGCTCGGAGCCAGCGGGCGGGATGGGGGGACGGCGCATCCCGGGAGGAGGGATGCTCTCGGGGAGCCCCTCCTGCCGCGGCTGCCCAGTCCCTGGAGCCGGGAGGGCTTGTCCCGCGGTGCCGGCGTGTCCCCGGGAGCTGCTGGCGGTGCTGTCGGTGGCCGTCTGCTGCCACCTCCCGTCCGAAGGGCGCCCGGCGCTGCGGGGCCTGGGGGACACAGGGGGAACCACCTCCAGCCTTCAGGCACGGGATTGCCGTGTCCTTGAGATGCTGGTACTGCTGCCTGCAAGGGCGGCCAGGATCTCAGCCGTCCTGGGTGCTGCTGCTGGCTGCTGACCTGTCTCACTGCGTTTTCTCCTGTCTGCACAGTGCAATGGCCTCACTTCTTTCCACAGTTTGTTCTTTCTGAGTATCTCGGCCTCTCAGATCCCCCAACCAAAGAATGACCGATGCTGACAGCTTGGAGGCATCTGCCCAGCAGCAATATCAGGAGGTGAGCTGGCTGCTTCCCTCTGGCAGAGCAGCAGGGGGGAGCAGGGGCAGGACTCCTCTCCCTTTTCCCCCTGGTTGCAGTTCACAGCAGCTCCCAGCTCCACTGGCCTTCCCAGTCAGCTCTGGAATGCTTGGCTGGGGCCTGGACACCGGAGCAGGGTGTGCCACACTCCTGTGCCAGGGCTGCTTGCTGGCAGCCAGGCTCTGGCCAGGCGGCTGTCCTGCTGCTGGCCGGCCCACAGTGACTCGCCAGCACTGGCCACTAGTAGTTGCTTTTTAATTTGGATCCCGGTGCCTTCTCTCTGTTTTGGGAGGAGGGCAAGGACTGTTCTTTGTCCCTGCTTGCTTTTACTTCTTTGGCTTTTTCTCTAATAGCTATTGCAGCTTCCCTGCTGCCTGCGGTGACTACAAATTTGAGCTGAATTAATCCCAGACAGAGGCTCAATCTGAGGCAAACTTTCCTTCCAAAATGTTCAATCTGAAAAGGCATGAAAGCAGGAAGGGCTGGCTACCTGCCTTCCCCCTGTTGGTCTCATCCTGGGCAAAGGTTTGTTCTCTCCTTCCTAGCAGGACTGAGAGGCTCTTGGTGCTGTGCTGGGCACTGACCAGGCACACAGGGAAGGGAGAGTCTGTCTGCCAGACCTCAGTGAGCAGACAAACAGAGAGCAGCAGCGTGGCTGGCACTCACAGGTTTTCCTTGCCACCCTGGAAGCAGCCCTTGGTTGCAGCAGAGGTGTTGCTTCTCCTTCCCCAGCTGGCCCAGCCTGCTGGCACTGCTCAGACCCTCAGCCTGTCCTTGTGCAACCCTGTGCTGGCCAAGTCTCATCCTGTTCACTTATCCCTCTCCATGGCTCCTAGAAGCATCAAGATTTCAGCTTTGGTTTCTCCCTGTTTCCTTTCTCAAGGAGTCTTATTTCATGGCGTCCTGCCCTTTTGTGCTGAGCTTTGTTTTCCTGCTGCCTGGCTGAGGTCAGCATCTGTTCCCACAGTCCCTGCCCAAGGGGGCTCTCTGATACCTGATAACACATTTGCAGGCCACAGACCCTCTCTGATAACAGCAGGGTGTTAGATCCCAAGCAACTGTTACTAAATCAAACAGAAGGAAATAAATTGCCTTCATCTCTGGGTCCATGTATGCAAGTATTGCCCATAAAGAAAGAGGTACACATACCCTGTAGTGGGGTGGTGAGGACTACCATAGGATCCCCTTTCCCATAAGAAGCCTCATAGGTTGGTGATCCTGCCAAGGGCTCTTCCTCTGAATTCAGATGCTGCAAATTCCTTGACCAGAGACTAGCAAAGAGCTCCTTCCTACCTCATGCCTCTGACAGGTAAAAATCATCTGAGCTGTTTTCCTGTGGGATCTTTAGAGCCTTGGAGGTTTCTTCTTTGTTTATTTTTTTGTTTGTTTGTTTTGGTTTGGTTTTTGTTGTTTTTTTTTACCTTGGAGCCCCCAGTGCTGTCACATTTCAAAAGAGGCTGAAATGCCCGAGCAAAAGCACAGAAAGCCCCTGCATCCCCCTGCCACAGTGCTGTGTGGAGCACGTTGCTGTGCCATGCAACAGGCCTTTTCTTTGGAATTCACAGATAATTGCTAGTCCTGTCAAGGGCCATTCATTTTAGTAGTGTAAAAATCACTATGGTTTTATTTCAAGCTTGAGAAACCACTTTGTCAGACTGGGCAAATTTTACCAAACCAGTATGCAGGCTGTGGGTACAGCTGGAGTTCAACAGAAAGAGCCCAGTTCCACAAATACCAAAGGTTCTCTGACTTGGTTTGAAACAGGGAAACAAAGTAAATGAGGGAAGGGCAGGCTGGGGAAGTGGGGAGAAAGGAAGGGGTGAAAACTTCCTCCTTTCTCATGAAACCGTTTTTGCCTCTTTATTTCAAAGAGAGGTTTTCTGACATAGGGGGTTTTAAATGTTTGTTTGCTCTGCCTGCTTGGTTGTTTATCACTCTGAGAGTCTGTGCTGCCTTTGCTGGCATGCTCAGCCTCTCAGGGAATACGACACACTGTAAGGCTGTTTACTTATTTCTACTAGCACTTATTTAGCAGTGAAGTTGTTTTCTGATCCAGGTTTTGCCAGGAACTAGAAACTGTTGCAGGAATGTGGTGGTTGTGGGGATCTTAAGGGAGAACTATTTCTTCCTCTAGGCAGTATAACTTCCATTATATGCTTTGCTATCACTGCTGTATTTGGCTCATGGTAGAGGGGAAAGTTATTTTACTTCTGAGGTTTTTTTACATGGAGAAACAAAGGACTTTGCAGAGAAGAGGAGGGAAAGGAAAGTGAGGGAGGTGTTTGTCAAAAGGCCATGCAGTGTATCTATGCTAGAGCCAAAGTTAGACAGGAATTTCCTGTGTCCCTTATCCCCACTCTGTGATCATCTACCATCCTTACATGTACCCAGTTTCTCTTTTCTGACCTGGCAGTGAAGACAGGCTCTGTGCTGCCAGGGCTGGTTCCAGGGGTGCAGCACATCCGTGTGCCATTGAGGACCTGTGGAGTTAATGGATGAGCCTGGCCTTTGCCATCAGCTTTGGGCTAGCTCGACTGGAAACTTGCCCTTATAGGCAAGCTGACTGCTGTTCTCGTACAAGTTCATGACCCTTACTGAGTTTCGTATTCCTTTGGCCACATCTCCATAGGGATGCAATCATTTCTCAAGGGCAGTGAGGTGAATGCATCTTTTCCTTCATCCTCTTAACTGCAGTGTTGGGGAGGAGCACCTTTGCTGCTGAAGCCTATTGTAGTGCACCTGCAGACTAAACAGCAATCTCTGAGCAGCTTCAGGCTGGTCCATTGACCCAACGTGAAGAAGGCTGCTCTTCCTTCAGAATGACCCACTGTTTTCTCTGTTTCTCCACACAGGCAGAAAGAATGGCACTTCATTTTATTGAAAACAGAAAGGAGGCTGTTGGCCACTTTGCTCAACATCCTCTTTGGTACTGCCCTTGAGGGTCTCTGCTTGCTTTCTGGATTGGGTTAACAATATGCTTCTAACCCAAGATTTTTCCAGGTAGTAATCTGAGAGCTACTGATGCTGTCTAAACAATGCTATCCTGCAATTAATCTGAAAAAAATGTTCTTTTTACCTATTTTTCTTTTGTAATTTAAGGATCCTAAACCCAGATCTTCCATAATTGTCTTTCAAGGAAGCAAAGACTACTTGCTATGTACTGGAATGTGTCCTTTATATTTGATATTAACTAATGGGGACGAAATTGCTCTTGGCTTTTGATACTACTGAGTGTTCCCTTTGGGGGCTGGATTCCTTCCCAGCGAGTGGTAGCAGCCACCAGCAAAGGTGAGTTTGACATTGCTGCAAACTGTCCCTAAAGCAACCCATGCAACTGTGCCAGCACTACCTCCCTTTGTTCGGATTATTTATTGAAGGTGAACTCCTTGAGCACACAGAGCACAGAATGTTTTGTGAGTACAGAAAAAAACCCCGGAGATGTGCTGGAGGAAAAGTTCTCAGGGTTAAAACCTTGTCAGGCACTGCATAGGCTGCACCCTCCAGCTGCTTTTGGCTATTTGGTTCCAGGCAAGGGGCAGCTTCCCCGGTTCTGGAAAAGCCTGTCGTTTCTAGTAACTAAGGGAAGGATTGCTGTTCTTTATGGTTTAGAAAGCAGGGAGAGAGAACTGGGATACTTGGTCCTCTGTGCCTTGCTATTCCTATTTATCAAGTGTGGGTGACAGTATTTTAGCTCCTTCAGAGGGACATTTCCAGGCTAATGGACAGAAAGCGCTCAGGAACTCCCCACCTCAGCAATCTGCCCCATAGCTTTTAGATGTGCCCTACCTGAGCAGCAAAGGGCATAAACACTTTGTCTCTAAAGTGCTGGCTTTCCCCTGTGTGCTCTGTGTCTGTGGGCAGTGCTGCTGTTGTGTTGGGAGCCTTCTCCTCCCTCTGTTCCAGGTTGCACAGAAGCTGCCTGCAATTCTGCTGGCAGAACTGATTTTTTTAGCCAAATGAGAGGGTTCCTGTGTTTCAGCATCACCATTAACTCAGAGGAAATGTGGCTAATGAGCCATGGTGCCTGCAGGCCCCTGAAGGCCAACATGCTTCTGCAAGCCCCAGGATGGGACCGCACTTGCTACCTCCAGCCTCTTGCCTGAATGCTGACATTTTTTATGGCATTGCCATTATGCTCTCTGCTGGCTCTAGACACTCAGAACTAACTCTCTGTCATATCTGGTTCTCTGGATATTTATGCTGTAAGACTGGGAGCAGAATGCAACCTTGAAGGCTTTCAGTAGAGTTAACTTGCCCTCATTGCTAGCGTAGAAACCTGCCATGCTGTCTCCTCTTTGATATTTTCCCTGGATTTGTGCTGCTGAGAAGCTTCTCTGATCTCTTCCACTAAATGACACAACCTAGAGCAAACTTAGCAGAAAATGGTCTCTGAGTTTAAAAACAGAGTAATCTTTGGGAAAAGAATAACTTAGATCTCTGATGGTCCAAAAGGCCTGGAAACTGGGACATGCAGGAGAAACCCAGTTGTTCAAATAGTGGAAACATGAAGAGAAAAGTGTTAGTGTCAATCTTAGGTTAATTGGAAAATATTCAGAGGACTTTGTTTTGCTTAATTTTGAGGTTAGAACTTCCCTGGGTTTCTATGAAAAGAATGCAATGCTGGCAGCTCCTTTGAAATATGTGAGAGTGAGTTGCAAAGCAAAGAAGTTGTTAGAGGGGATGTGACCTCCTCCTGGCTGGCTGGACAGCACCAAAATGAAGATGAGAATGTTATGCAGTTGCTCTTACTTCAAGAGCAGTCTATGGTGTGACACAAATGGATAGGTATGAAGACATAATTTCAAAAGCAGATCCTCTGTTCATCCTGATACCCAACATCAAAGATGAGGTTTCCTAGCTCCAAGCTCTCTCTGAATGCACACATGGTCCATGGGAAGCACCAGACACATCAGGTGTGTTGTAACACCACTGGTGTGTCACAAACACCACTGGCAGCATTGCTGGTAAGATGTGCATTGCTCTGCAGTAAAAGACCAGATTTTTAGATTAACTGTATGTCCTTGTTGAGGCCACCTCTTCTATTGTTATCTTTTGTTTTCCTTTTTTGCTTAAACATAAGGTATTTCGGGGCAGGGAGTGTCTTAGCTTACGTTTTTGGAGTATTCTGCAAAACAGGAACCTGCCCATGGTACTGGGGACTCTTGGCACTGCTGGTTGTAACCTGTGGGCACGGGAGGGTGGGGAGACTCACCCAGCAAGTCTGGAGCCTGCAGAGCCAGTTCAGCTCAGGGAGTCACACAGGGGAGCCTCTGCAGTGAGGGGGGAGCAATAGAACAACCACCTTCTCTGTCCTCTTCCCTGTGCCAGGGTAATTCCAGCTGGGCATTTCTGATATACCATCTGTGATAGGGCAGCACAGGTAAAAGGAGACTTGCCATCATACTAGCTAAGAAGAAGTTGTGAGAGCAGCTCTTTAGCCAGGGAAAACTTGGAGGAGTCTATTCAGACAGGAGGCAGATGCACTTTCCTTACCTACTTTTGAAGAAAAGGAAATTTTTCAGGATTGTGAGGCTCTTCCCTACTGTATTGCCTCAGAAGCATTTCAAGCCTTGGAGAGCCTGAAGACAGGTAACCGTGTTCAGTGCAGTGCTTAAACACATACCCAGATTCAAGACATTGGTGGTGCAGTGATGGAAGGAGGGCCCCAAAATAGGAAATCGTGCCTGGGAAGTGAGCACACAACCAGCCTGATCAGGACCTCCAGCAGATCTTTTAGAGGAGAGAATCCTATAGGCTTCTTACAAGGAGCAGAAGTGTTTTCAACCCTTTTGGCCTGTGTGCCAGTTCTGCTGATTGAAGAATCACTTCTATTAATTGAAGAACTCTCCTTTCTAGCAGTTTGAATCACAGAATAAGGAAAGTGGGTGTCAGGCCTCTCTTGGGTTTTTGTTTCTTCCCCATTTTGAAGGCTGAAATGGGTTGTTCTAGTTTGATCAACCCTGTAAGTCACCAAAATCTGCATGGTCCCTTTCTGCCAAAAGTGGAGACCTCTCTTCTACCCCCAAAAGGTACCCAGTCCTGGGCTGCAGATATTCATGGAAACAATCTATCACTTCACTTGTGTTGAGCCTTCCCGCCCAACCCCAAGGTAATGATGCACATTTTGTTGGACAGCACAATTTGTCTGGCTGGTTCAGGCTCCTAGTCCTCACTTTTTCCTCTGCATTTTACCTGTGACTTTAAGTGCACTATAGCAAAAATACTTTTCCATACTGAGAGAACCAGACAGTACTTTTAGGCTATCGTGAAGCTGTTCATTGACCTTCTCTTTTTGCTCCTGGAGTGCTTAGAAGGCTCTGGGAATACTCATTATTAGTGTTGTGTAATGGTCACAGTGCACTCCAAGAGTCAACAATATGTTGTAAAAAGGCCAAAAGCCAACACCCATGTGGACTGGCCCCTTCTGGCCAACAAAAAAAGTAACCTCTGGAGAATTTTAACCTCATACTGACTGCTATTACCATTACTTTCTCCTGTGTCATCATCAATCAGCTTACAACTTAGGCTGAAATGCAGTTGAAGATGGTATAAAATATAGAAGAGAAAATTCTGAAGGAATAAACCCCAACCTTACACATTATCTATAATTATAGACTGGGCATTGTATTAGACTGAGTACAATTATATGTTAATAGAGAGTAGTATCCCTTCTTTAGGAAGATAACTGATTTGCTAATGGAATGAATTGTCACATGCAGCCAATAAAAGCATAGTTAGAAATTTTTAATGTATTTTAACTCTGCAGTGTGCAGGGTCTGAGCTTCTAGCTTTGTTGTTACCTGTTTCTTTTGTTAATACTGAAGTAGATGAGCTGCTTGGGAAGTTTGGATGATCCAAAACAACACAGAGGGAAGATATTCCTACGCTTTGATGGAAGCATAGTCCAGAGAGAATCAAAATCAATGTAAGCTAGTTTTGGCCAAAGTTTGGAGTGATGCCCTTTAACAAAATGTGCTGAAAACTTCCATTACGTAAATGTCCATGACCAGTTTTGCAAAAGATGCAGAAGACAGATACGAGTCAAAACCAAGCACGTTTTCTGTGCCTTGGAAATTAATTGCCTCCAGTGAGCCCTCCTAGGAAGTTAAGGCTGTTTACCATATGGAAGTTACTATGGCCTTATCTTTTTGTTCCTGCATCTGTGGTCAGGAACCAGTCCAGCTGTACCAGTGCTGAGCTGCTCTTTGCCTGAAACCTGGGTGAGTTCCTCTTGCGTTCATCCCCGCAGTGTTGAACTGGCGGGCGTGCGCTGCTCCCGCACACCACACACCGTGCCTCCTTTGGTTCCTTGCTAAATGCAGGCTGATAAACCTGTGCCTTGTGCACAAAAAGATGAATGACTGTGAGACCTGAAAAGGTACAGGAATGGTTAAACCAGTGTTCTGGTTTTCCTGGTTGCTTTCTCTTGCTTAAATGAAAACTGGATTGGTCTAGATTTGGGTCTGATGTTTAATATTAGAGTTGCCAAGAGTAGCATACAGGTTTGGATGATACTCTGGACAAACTTCTAGAGGTCCAGGCATACTTAAAGACTTATAAGTTTGTATTTCTGTTGCCTGAGTCTTTTACAAACTCTTGAATAACCTTCGCCAGAGTATTCAACCTTTCTGAACTTGGAGAACAGCACTAGTCTCTATGAGCTTTGTGGTGCAGGTTGAGATTCAGCTAATATTTGTTGAAGAGTAGGAGTTCTTTAGAGGCATGAGAGGCTTAGCTAATATTTGCAGAACACTTTGAGGTCTTGGGGTAGATACTGTTACCAAAGGATGAAGTGGTATTTACATGTTCTGTCATGTCTGTGTTGTTTACAAATAGAATAGAATGATGTTTTGAAGGTCAGGGACCTTGAGAACAATAGTGGGTTTGAAGCGCTCATTTATTTTTACCAAGTTCAGATGCCTGGCATACACTAGCATTTCATTTATATAAAGGATCTGATCAAACATTTTGGTTGTTTAGAGGAGTTGTTTTGCTTGTTTTCAGGCTGTTGAAATGTCAGATGGCAAAAACAAGCAAGAGCTCCAGATGGAGCAACTGGAAGAGAAACATGACAAAGATGGTATTGGGAAAGCTTCAGATTCAGACTTGATTGGGAGTCCCGTGCTTGGGATTGGGAGTCCCGTGCTTGGGATTGGGAGTCCCCACCTGTGGCTTCCAAACCCACTCTCTGTGCAAGCCCTTGTGCAAAGCAGCATCCCATGAGGAAGTTCTTCATTATTATGGTAAGCAAAGCCAGTAACAGTTAATTTTCACTGTTCATTAGTCCATCCAAGCTGGGAATTGTTTGGGAGCTGCAATTTCATCTGGAATACTCAGCTTTTATAAGGCCAAGAAAATCATAAGCACTCTGCTTTAATGACCCCAAATTTGAATTGGAGTTTCGTGAGTTACATTAATAGGGTGAATAAACGCCCAGTAGTTTGATCTCATTCACTGGCAGTCTTGCTGTCATTTGCACCAGCAGATCAATCTCTGTCTTCCTAACTTCTAGTGAGGATACAGACTAAATCTGTGTTTGAGTAATGTTGGAAGATGGGTGAGATAATAAATGCTGTAAAATCCCTGGTCATAGATGGAGAAGTAAAAGCTGGTAAAAAAATCAATCTAATCAGGCAGCTCATTTAACACAAAAAATTTGTCTAACTTCCTCTAGTCTACGGCCAGCTTTCTTGAAGACAAAGGGAGGCGTGATTTGTACTGGCAAAGCTAACCCTGATTTGAAATCAGAGTAAACATTTGGTGCAAATTGCAGCTTTTGTTTGTTTACACTTGAAGCTGTGCTAGTCACTGGGGGCTGGAGTTACAGCAAATTCCTAACATACGCTGCAATCTAATTTTTAATATTGGTGGTGGCTTATTCCCTAATGTTTTGGAAGCAGAGTACAGTACAGGAGACTGAAATTACCTTGCAATGACCAAGTGAAACAGCTTCTTTGGTAGTGGTGACTGTAATATGGGAATGCACAACGATGGCATTGGGATGTGCTTGGTCAATCACTACAGTTTATTGTGTCAAACAAAGATTTTAAAGACTCAATTCTAAGTGCTTTGGACTCTTTCTACCTTTGCTGAGGTAGAAGTTGCTGAGCACCTTGCATGGCTATGTCCTTAGTTTCTGTGCCAGGCTAAGGGATGGGCTGAGAGGTTTTCAGAAAGGAAAAAATGTTACACTGAAAGCCACTAATCTGTGATACAGCATGAATGTGATCTTTAGTTCTGTCTTGGAGACTGCTCTTCCGAAACACCACCTCAGGAGAGCCATGCTCATCAAGAGAGATATTCATAAGCTGCCATCAGTGGCTGTCCATGAGCTATTGTACCCAAAAGACAAAGGGGGGCCGGAAATAATTATCCCTGAATTTGACAGTTCAGAACATGTGATGTATAGAGGAACAGAGCTAAACCCATGGGATTGGTGCTGCCTAATTAATGGCTCTGTTGCTGTGCTATAGCCAATACTGTGCTGTGAGCACAGGCAAGTTCTCTGTGACTAGCTTTGGATCTTACCAATTCAGGCTTGAAACATACTCCCAAAAGCTAATCTGGAGCTTTCAACCACATAATACTCTGTCTATGTGAGTCAAACAACAGGAATGTATGAAATCAGACATACACACACATACTCATAACTGAGCTTTCATTTTAGAGGTTAGTATTCAGTTGGTTAAAACCCCAAGTGTAATGATTATGTGAGAAAGTCATTATTTACTGGCTTTGAATCCAACGGTGGGAGGCAGATCAGAGGTGCTTTGTATAGACAGTAACTTGCAGAACTGAGTCCTACTTTCTGAGTAGAAAAAATATCAGACTTTGTTAATTATAGTCCTCTCTGTCTAGTTCCTTTGCTTTGCATTTCTCTGTGGAAGGCAATTTTATCTCCTCTGAGGAAGACATCAATACAGTCAAATTAGAGCTGTGCAGGAGGAATATTAGGGAGGCTGAAATAATCTAAAACACCCCTTATTCTTGTGTTTTGCTACTGACATGAAGAGACATTTATGTTGAAGCTTGTTGGATTTCTAGGTAGAGGAACACATGAGGTCTGAGGCCTTCACACACCTTTTATATCTCAGGAGAGAGAAGCAGTAGCTCCATGCTTTTATCCCCCTCCAGCTCTGCCTTTTGTGTCAGCTGTCAATAGTAGTGTTTCATGCAGATTCAGCCAGATTTTCTCTTTTTTTCATTTTTTTCCTCATTTATTATTGCTCTGAATTCGATGTAGTTACAGGAAACCTACTGAAATAACACACATGCACCAAGGAATCCAAGTAAGGTAGAAACTTATAATCCAACAGATGACTGTAATTAACCTGTGAGGATTTCTGTGCTTCCACCTCAGGTTCTGTTGTAATAACTCAAGATCTTTGAGATTTTTTTGGTAATTTTTCATGCTTTATTTCTGGTGACTGAGATATTGCTTGCTCAGAGCTAATTGAGCTCTTTCCCAGTCATGAATTCTGTGACAGAATGTCAGTGAGGATGTCATTGTTGCCTTGTTGCCATCTACATGAGACATATGGAGACACAGATAATTTTGTTGTTGTTTTTATTTATTTTAGCCAGATAGAAGATAGATGAAGGGTAACTGAATAAGTTTCTTGGCTGCTGTGGAGAACAGGATGAAAAGGAAACTAATGTTAATTACTTTCTACAAAGGTTCCACCTTCACATTTATCATTGAACTGATGACCTGGAAATCAAGCTGAAGCAGTTATATTCTAGCTGTGTTCTTTTATTGCCAGGTTTACTTTACTATTGTTTTGCAACATTCCCTGACTTTAGCCAGGAGTGTTTGACCGAGCCATGGAAGGTCTGTTGTTGTTGTAGAGAAAACCACTCCAGCTCCTGGGGTTTAACTGAGAGATTGTGGAGGTCCTTGTGGGGTCAGGCTGTGGTGATGGTATGGATGATGTGTTTCTGGAAAGAAGCCTTGGCCAGGCTGGGAGAGGTGCAGCAGGGTGGTGCACATGAGCTTTGTGCACACAGGACAGGTGCCCAAACACCTCAGGGCTTCACATGTAGCTGGTATTTGGCCCAGCTCATCCAGAGGCACATGTCTATTTAGAATGCAGACCTATTTCTAATAATAACCTTTCTGAAGTAATTGCTAGATAGTCAATTATCTCACTCCTCTTAGAATGGTAACTATTAATTACTTGAGTTACAGGAACAGAGCAAAGATGATCAAAGTAGATGATGCAATGGGATACCGAGATCCACAGGGCAGTTTAACAATGATGTCTGTTCACTGTTTCTAAAATTCTTTGAAGATGGTTGATATGTAATGTTTCTAATTGATTATATTAGCAAGAGTGTTATCTTGAGGGCACTTGATGGGGATTCAGGATATCTCACCCTGTTTCTTTGTATTTCATTGGCCAACTGAGCAAGTTAATGCTTCTTCCTGTGCCTTAGTTTTCCTGCTATTAAAATGCAGTTAATCACTTATAAAACTGAGATAATTATACCATCCTTTCTAAAAAGTGCTCAGACATTTATTGATTACAAATTCTGGATGCCTTTTTTCAGTTATTACCAATTTATTTGTTTTGATAATAACATCCAACTTCATTGAATCTGATTTGTTCAGAGCAGGCAAGGAGAGATGGGAACTTGAATCATTATTGGTTTCAGTTTAAAGTTCTCTGCTATTTCTTTAAAGGAAACAATAAAAGTTGATACCAGAGCTCCTCTTTTTGCTGCAGCTTGGGGCTTCTCTGCAGTGCCTGTTTCAAGTTAAGAGAATCCCAGCATTTGTCAAATGACAACTCTTCAGTCTAATAGGTGGCACAGCACTCTTGTCTGGGAGTGTAAATGTTCTGAACTTAAGAATCTTTGCAGGTGGCACCCTCGATTTAGCAGAGACAAGAATAACATCTACTGCCATTCCTGACAATTTTTACATCCCACAAAGCCATTTGAAAATGTAGAAGTAGATAGCAGAGGATCACATTTAGGTGCTTTGAAAAGCTGTTGTGTACCAAATAGCTGAATATCAGCCTGAGGTGTCATCCACCAAATGTCATCCATTGAGGAAAGGCCTTTTTTAATTTTTCTTCCTTTGTACATACTGCTTCCCTTCTTGATACTTTCTGAAAAACTTGTCATGTTCCTATTTGTCAATCTAAAAAGGAGAAGAAAAGAAGTCCCTGACTAATCTAAGTTAGTGAAGGTTACTGTGGCTTGGTTCAGGCTCGACCATATACCAGTAAGAGGGGTGACCTTATACCAGTAAGAGACTGGAGAGCTTCTTGTGGAGCCAACACCACTGACAGAGAACTGGCATTGAAAAACTCACAGGTTTGTGAAGGTCCCTGAAGACTGTTGAAAGGAGGAGATACCTTAGGTCAGAATTACTGCAAGGTCTTCATTTACATCACAAAGGTAGGGCAGTGAATGCTTCCCACTGTTCTTTAAGATTGGATCTGGCCTCAGGACGAATCCATCTTGCAGTTGATTTGCTGATCAGGCTAAGTCCATAACCAAAACTCATTTTCTGCTTCTGTAGGAAGGGATGCTTCACATAAGAAGCATCACCTGATCTTGTTGGAGCAGGTAAAGGCAGGAAAGGGTAGAAGAGATTGAGTAAATTCCTTTCCCACTTGGAGAGGCTGTTCTTGCTAAAATGGTATTAAAATCTTTCAACCCAGCCTTACTATGTGATCAGAGAGCTTTCTTTCCAGATGTCACTGAAACACCTTTTTGCTAAATCCCAGGTTGACGGTGCTAAGTCTGCCTTTTATGTGGTGTTGGCTGCAAGAGGCCAAAACTGGTGCTGCATTTCCATGTGCTGGGTGATGTTCACACAAGCCCTGAGCCTTAGTCTGTCACTTCAAGGAATTTGTGACTGGAACAATCAGACAAAGAGGGGATGAAGAAGGCCTTTTCACAAAGGAAGTTTTTAGCTGGTATGGGCACAGAGAAAGCTGCTCTCAAAAATATTGCTATTGTCCAGTTGATGTGGACAGCACAGGGAATATATCCAGGTTCCTGCAACAACTGATTTGACCATTTGGCAACAGAAAGAGACACTGTCAATAGGCTTCTTCCACTTGTTTTGGAAACACAATATCCTCTGTTCAGTCATTTCTTCAAATATCTGCTCCCCAGGATCTATAGTCATACCAGATATGCTCTGAGATGCAGGGAGTTTCTGGCAGAAAATAGGAATCCACATCTGTAGAGTCCTCCAACACAAGGACTAGTTTTCTGCTCTCATGCTTGGAATTTTGTCCCTACCATTGAGTTTTGCCTCCTGCTTTCATTTCCTGCCTTTCTTTGCTGTCCACTCCTCTTCAGTCTTCCTTGACTGGAGGTAATAGCTCCTTTTAGCAGCAATACTCATGTCAGCACTTGTCTGTCCTTGCAATTGTGTATTATATATATTTGCTTTCATTTTCAAACAGCCCATCTAGGAAAGGAGGATGGCACAGGGCAGATACAATGGGACCTGCTGCTCCTTATGTGAAGTTGCTGAGGATGTCAGGCTCACTTGTGACTATTTTCCCATTGGGACAGGCTGCTGCCACCTTCCAGATTGGTCCTGCACTTTGGCATGTCTTCACAACATGCAGAGTGTCTTTCAAGCCAGGTCAGCTGAAGTTGTAATTTGTGTAAGGTTTGAAAATGTTTGAAAAATGTACTCTTTTAAAGGGTAGATGTTGTTCATTAGATATTGGTGCCTTTATTTTTGCCCACAGACAGAAGTTTTTTGTGTCTATGAAAGTGCCCATGCAGCTTTCATTGAGACACTTTGGGACCCAGGAGCTTTTGAGATTTTCTGTGTTGGCAAATAGTGGGGAATGAGGATACATAAAAATATGTGCTTGTAGCCCACAAGTTCACTGACAAATTAATTTCTTTTGAGACCTCAAAATGTGCCCTCCTTCCCCAAACATAGAAATGAAGTATTCATTTCTTCTTTAGAGCATAAACCCTGTGATCAGCAAGCTCAGTGTCTGAGAGTATCTTCTCTAAAAGACAATACCCAAATAATCAATTAGCAGTAAAATGAAACTAGTTTCTCACTGAAACTTCTAAATATATTTGGAAAATAACTTTAAGAACTACAGTTGTTTAACTGTGATTCTCTGGGAATGCTCATCTGAGAAGGGCCAAAGTTCTTCCCAGGTGTTGCATAGAGCCTTGCATTCAGGTCCTGTTTTTGCAGTTTTGAAAAGTCCTACTATTTGGGAGCAAAATTTCACAAAAGTCCTTGAAATAATTTAAAAACTGAATATGCTTTACACTTGAAAATACTAAGGCTATTAGTTAAGGCTTCTAAGTAACATTGACACTATCACAGCTGTTAATATCGAGTCCATTTAGTTGTTGCCTTGGAGCTCTTTACAATACAAGCCAGCTTAGTTAATGAGTGCAGTGCTGTGTTATTAGTTACCCAAAATCAGCTGGAAAAGCTACTGGCTTTCATTTCTGAAATGAAAATGAATATGCTCGATCTCTAGTGATGGGAACGAAGAATCATTCTGTCAATTCCCTTCCTGCCAGCTGATGCCAGGGTCAGAGAAGTAGGTCACACCTTTCTGGTTTTGAGATGGAGCAATACTTATTTTAGACCAATTTGCTCTGAGCACGGAGCTCATCTGCTGGGTTGAACCAGGGCATTGTTGCTTTCTCTAGTGCATTGTTCTGTTCTCCCGCTAATTATCTCCAAATGTTTCTTATGCCTGGAACACAGTAGTAGTGATGAATAATGGGCTCTCTTCTCTTAACCCTTCGACCTGTAATTTGGCTTTCTACTCCCACCTAGATGCTTTCACTTTCCTGCCTCCACTAGCACTGTGTTAGTCTGACACCTGCCTGTATCAGATTTGCTGCCCCATAACCTCCCCTCTTCTGTTCTGCAAATTGAGTAGGAGAGTGCAGGAGTAGTGTGGTCTAGTAAGAGGGGTGTACTGTCAGGATCATGGTGTTTGCTTTACATGTGTCAGTGTGGATAAAGGGACATCTCACATGCCTGTGGCCCTGGTAAGGGGAGCAGCCACAGTCACTCCAGACCTTCTGCTTTGGAGATGACCTGCCCAGAAAAGCTGTTCAAACTGTTGATTTGTAAGACTTTTGCAAGCTGACTCTCAGAGACGGGGTTTAATTGCTGATCATTTTGGGTAAGCAGTAGTGCCCCTCAGATGGGGTTTCCTTCTGAAGGGTAGGCTGCAGACGTTAGATCACATGGGAGCAGATACATGAGAATTGAAGCCTGAAGAAAGCAGGGGGTGACATCTGTGGGTTCCTACACATGACTGAGGTTTTAGGGAAGAAGGAGAGGGGAGGGGAGCCTTGCTGCACATGAGTCTTGGAGGAGTGCTTGGAGGAAACTGGACTAGGGCATATCCCATCCTACAAAGTAGCACAATGTCCAGACACATTCTCATTACACTCCTTTACACCTTAAATCCTTTTGCTTCAATTTGGTGCTAATTTTTTTTTTCCAGTTTAGAAAACTGAGCTTTCAGCCCAGCATGAGGAGCTATTGAGGCCAGGTGTAGCTGCCTTGGGAGGGGACCTTTGGGGACCTGGCAGGTGTAATCCCCTGGGCCAGCACTCCCATTTCAGCACAGAGAGAAATTGTGCCATGTATGTGCCATTTTCCAGAGCACTCCCTTGAATCTCTGGCAACAACTTTCAGCCTTTACAAAACACTCAGAAGCATCTGCAAGCCTTTCCTCCACATAACAGCACGAACACTGAGTGCTGTGAGCTTCTGCTCTCTGTCTGCCTCGGTCCTGCACCTTCCCATGATGTTTCTACAGAGAAATGCCTCAGAGTAATTGTAAAGGCCAATACACTGTCATCATGTTTGGCTTGTTTTATAACTGTCCAGTCTCATAAAACACTGGCATTTGGTTAGTTTGGAAGCAGATCACAGTTGGAATAGCACTGGTCCATGTCTCTGGTGAGAAAGGCTGAGCTTTTGTTTATGTTGGTGTTGTCTGCCCTGCGGCTCATAAGGGCTGGGCTGAGGCTGGTGATGCTTCAATGCTGTGATGCTTTTGGAAGCCTCTCTGGAGCCTTGAAAATGCTGAAGCTGGCCCATACCTCTTCTCTGTCTCTCTCATGTATCAGTTCTTGTCCAAGTCTCCTCTCAGCTGGTACCACAGCCCAGGAACCACTATTCTATCTCAGTTTTAGAATGGTCTATCTATTAATCCTGTACAGTTTGGTGTAGAGAAGAGTTTCTTTAGGCTCATGTCTTTTTCTTGGTAGAGACAGGTAATGACTAGGCAGCAAAAACTGCCCCATTAGCTGATGGCTATGTGACAGGCCTTGGAACTGCTGTCACTGTTGTGTCCACACAGCCTATGGAGTGAGTTTGCCAAGGTGGGAGTCAGTACCTACAGCTGAAAGACAATTCTTTGTGACAAGAACCTTGATATTTGTAGACTGTAATTACACAGAGACCATGCTGCTAATCTAATCTCACCTTCTGCCTCATTCAGACAAGACCTGTACCTGTAATGTCTGCATCAAGGCTAATAATTCACTGTTAAGCTACAGCACATGCTTTAGGACGACATCAAATCTTGTTTTAAGAGCTCTAAGGGTGGAGAATAAAACTCTCCCCTACATCATTTGTTCAAGCGATTAACTACTGGCATTATTGCAAGTTTTAATTTTTATATACTCGTATTATTTCCAGTTTGATTTTTTCCAGCTTTTACTTTGAGCTTCTGGATCTGGTTATAGTTTTGTTTATTAGATTTTTGAAGTCTTTTAGCATCTCTCACAGTCCCCTGCTGAGAAATGTTAATAGAGTTAGATCAAATCACCTCCAAACCTTCCCTTTGGAAAACCAAACAGGGAGATGGAAAGACTTCAGCAGCCTGATCTTTCTCGCTCGCTGCAACATCTGGAACTGAGTGATGTGTGAGGCTGAATTAATCATCTGTTCAGAACGGCATCTGACCACCTATTTGATGATGCTTAAACACATCCCGCGGAAAGTACTTCTTTTACTTGTGGCTGTTTTCTTAGACCCAAACCATCTGTGGATATTTTCCACTGCCTAACCCGAGGAGCCGGAGCCGAGGGCAGGCGGTACCTGCCGTGCTGCGGGGCAGCCGCGGCTCCTGCCTCGGGAATCTCAACTTGGCCATTTCTCACCAGTTCATCGCAATCCACTGCTCGCTTCCAGTTTTCTGTCCCTTATTTGCTATTGCCCTCTAGTGGAAATAGGATGGCCGGTGGCTTGGCTTCCCAGGAGCTCTTTTCTCCCGTGTCTCGTTACCCTGGCGCTATGTCCTTGGTTATGTGGTGTTGCAATGTTGTTTACACGGATTTTAACACATAGCTTTGTTATTCAGTTTTTATTCTACTCAGGAAACAAATATCTGGTCTCTGCAATTGATAACTAATGGGGTGCTATGTCTGGGAGAAGAACAGGCTTCTCTGCTCATCAATGTGCTTTACAAGGGAAACTGTAGATGTTCCCATTTCAGGCTTAGAATAATTCAGCTGTGCAGAGTTGGAATTCTGAAGTGAACTTCGTGTATGCTGCCAGCACCCACCAGCCTGGTACAAGGAGTGATCTTCTCTGGAAGCAGAAATACTGCTTTTTTACTGTTTGTATTTCTATCTGAAGACTTGGCTTTTATTATAAAGAGTGAACTATTTAAAGCACACTCTTTCCAATCAATCATTTCACTTTGTCAGACAAGCCAAATCATTTATTGAGCGATCTTGGCTAATCAAAGTCTGTCTTCTTATAGAGATCCTAGAAGATGGTTTATTAATGAGACCTAGATTTTTTTCCCTGGTTGTAATGCAGGGAAATCTTAATAAGCAATGAATTGCTGTGTCTGCAATCACTTTTGAGAGGCTTAAAAGGAAAACAATAATACTATGACTAATATGATTGCTCTCCCTACACTGCCATCCGGCGGATGCAAAATTCATTTCCTTTTGTAAATGTGAAGGGAAATTCTCCTACTGATATCACAGCTTGCAAACTTGGAGCAAGCTGATTCTCACTTGTAACGCAATTTCCAGACCAGTGAGGAAAATATTGGTTGTTCTTTAATTTTAGTATTTTCATATTAGAAAAAGATTTCCAGTCTCTCAGCTACAAAAAACACCCTCTATTTTGTAATGGAAACCTGTCCGGATCTTGAAAAAGGGCTCTGAAAGCTTCCCAGATTCTCTGCTCTCAGTGTCTGGCATGGAGAGCCCAAGCCACTGAGCACTGCTACTGTAGCTGCTTTTGGAACAAAGGCTGAGCTCTGATGTTGATTTTCAGGTAATCAGTGTGTGTGAGCTGTTAATTACAGAGCCTAGGGTCAGATGCAGCACTGCATTTTTGCTTTGGGGTGGAGAGGATTAGAGACAAGGATTAACTCCTAATTTTTTTCTCTCTGGGGATGAAGACTGAATGTGGTGTGTCACAACCTCCTTCCTGCTGGTCTGCCAGTAGGACCTCACAATGAGGTGCTTCCCAGTGCAGCAAAACTTGCTGACCACCACTGATTATGTTGGACAATTCACTGTTCCATAGGAATCCAAAGAAGTGAGTATGGGGAATGGATGGAGGCAATGTCAAAGACCGAGTCCTTCAGCTGAGCACACAGCTGTTAGGGCTCTGTCATTGCCTGCATCTCTCTGTTTCTGGATCCTGCATAAATCAATGCAACAGCTGCAGCAATAAGATTTCCTGTGCTTCTGTGCAGAAAGGGCTGTGGAAGTGGAGCAGAACAGGACCAACTCTGGCATTCTAGCTGCTGCAGGTGAGCCAGGAAATCACCAGGAAGTGGCATCCATCCCCTGGAGACACCATGGCCCATGTCATGGTACCAGTTCTTATGTGGGAGCCTTGAGTTTTTCTTCATAGCCCAACAGCTCTCTGAAGGGATTCTGCACTGTGGGGTACTTGGGGCCAGGAAGGTCCCAGTTTGGAGGTGGGAAGTCCTGCTGACTCCCAGTGCTGCCAGGATGTTCCAGTCCTGCATCATTCCCTTGGCTGTTTGCGTTTGGTGTTTATTCATTTCCCACCGAGGTGTGGGCCCAGAGCAGGCTGTGCCGAGCTCCTTCGGTGGCCTGGTGGCTGCTGCCAGCTCTGTCTAAGTCCTGCAGAGCTGGGGGTGTTTCACCCACAGGCAAGGGGGAGAGAATCAGGTTCCTGTGAGAGCAACACCACTGAGCTCCCATCAGAGCGTGCTTGGCTCTAGGAAACGAGTGCAGCAGCACAAGGTAAACTGCTTCCATCCCTGCCACAGAGCCCCTGGCTCCCAGATCTGCTCCCTAAACTGCCTGGGAGGGTAGAAAGAGGTTAAGAGGCATATCCTCTGCTGTAATTATATCCTGTTGCTAGAGATATTGTGCTCTGCTTAAAGAAATCATCCTAATGCAGCCTCCTGGAGAAGGTAATTACTGTGCATCTTATGAACGGCTGCATGTGAATGTCTGCTCAAGCTGCTGTCAGCAGCAAGTTTCAACACATCTTACATACCAGGCATTTTATAGCCCTAGTTTTATTTGTTTTCATCACCCCTTGCCTTGTGCTTTAGTTTTCATTAATGGATCTGGGGTTTTTTTGTTTGTATTGGTTTTCTTTTTCTCTTTTTCTTTTTTTTTGCCTTTTTTTAAAGAGGCCAGAGTTCACGTCTTTGATGGAGCACTTGGGTGGTGGCCACAGCTCTTATTTGCTGCATTTTTATTGCTCTGTGGTGGCTTGAGGGGGACTATCTGGAAGATGTTTTTTCCAAGCCATTCCAATATGGTAGGATCTGAGTGGGCTGTGGTTTCCTACTCTGATCCCAGATAAAATAGACTGTACCAGTGCTGACAAAACTTGGTGTCACTCTACCTCTAGCATAACTGCACAGATTTAAGCCCATGATGCAACCTATTTTTCCTGTTGCACTTTATGAACTTCTCTCCTGTTGAAAAAGGGTTGGTGAGGGATGTCAAACCTTTGAACTTTCCAAAACCAATCCCCTGCCTGCCTTGGTTGGCAACCAGTGCATGTGTCACCATGTGGTGGCTAAAACTTTGGGGCCTCACAGCCTGATTGTTCTCTGCATGGACATTTCCATGTCTTCAGAGCCTCATCCTTTGGCTTTGCAGGGACATTTGAGTCAAAGAGATGGGGCAATACCAAAGAGCCCTGGTTGTCACAGTAGGAGTGACCCAGCTAATTTTTCTTTCTCAAAAGTCACTTTTGCTTGCCTTTCCCCAGCACTGTAATTTGCTTTCATGCTGTGCATGTAGGGCCACAGTGTGTGACCATCCTGCATTGCTGTACAAACATCCTGTCCATCTTATGGACAGCTCAAGGGAGGATTTGGAACTACTCCTTAAATTTCCTCTTTGTGAAAATGGCTGAGGCTTACTCTTGCAGTGCTGAAGCTGAATTATCTTAGTACCCTCACTGATTTATTGTTTGTGGCCAGTCTTCTGTGCATGCTGAGCATCTGCTATCTTGCATCCCAAGGTGGTTCCTTCCTGGTGCTGTGTCCATCCCTCTCTGTGATTCTTGGTGAAGCCTGAAAGGCAGCCTGGCTGCTGGAGGATGAAAGATGCTATAATAAATGTGAGCTCATAATGTTGTTGTTAAAAATAACTGGAGCTAAATTATAAAGAAAAAAATCGATCTTATTCAGTCCTAGCCCAAGGAGGAAATGGACATGAGGGATTGGGCAATCCTTCTGTAAGTTCTTTCTTTAGACTATATTTAAACCACACTGAGAGCCAGATTCTCAGCTGGTGTCAATTGTTATTGACTTCAGTGGAGTGAAGCTGGTTTACACAAGTTGAGGCTGCTAAATGCCAGTATTTGGATGAAGCTGAGGCAGCTGGAATTACTTTTGCAGAAAACTCTAGTTTGATGCTGGTTCAAAAGCTCTGAGCCCTCCTGAGTGCTTGAGCTATCAGTGCTCTGACTTAGCAGCTGTTCTGGGATGTGAATGGCTGTGAAAAGACCTTTACTTTGGTCAAAATTTGCTCTTATCTTAGCTAGGTTCTGCAACTCTGGTGTCTGTCATTATTCTGTAGCCAATGCTTTAGATGGGCTCCTTTGAAAAACTCTGCAAAACCCTTTTTATTTGCTACTTCACTGGCATCATCTCCTGTCTAGACACTCTAATTATGACAACCAGTGAGCATTCAGTGTGATGTGTAGATAAACCTGGATAACTCCAAGGCAACAGAGTGCTGCCTCCATCCCTCCCTGACTGCCCTCCAAACCAATTTTGCCCGTTTGTTGTCTGCTCCACTATGAACATTAGCAAAGTGGGGACTCTACAGTGCCACCTGGGCAATGTTTATTTGAATTTTGTGTTCAGAAGCAAATGTTCCAAGCCATAGAAATGGAGAGGCAAACCTCAAATTGCAGTGGGATCTAGCAATAGTGGGTTAGCCTTCCCTACTTCTGTTTTTCAGTGTGCCTAAAAACTATCTGGATTAAATAAACAACCTCCCCCACCACCACTGTCAGCAAAATGCATTAAATCTGTAAGCTGATTTGAGTAATTTTTGTGTACTCATATCCACACTAATTCCCTTCTTATCCATGGACTTGTTTTCTATTTATGCCAGCACAAAATGTATCCAAACTCAACCTCTATCTATTTCAGCATTTTTAAAAATAAAAGCCTTTAAACCTACTGATTTAAAAGGAGACCACCAAATAATCAATGCAATATAAAATATTGGAATGCATTTTATTGTTTCAGTTGCTGTCCACAGTATGTCAACTCCAGAAGTGTGGAACAAGAAGAAAAAACCATGTTTTTCTATTGCCCTTCTTTAATATGCCATCTTTCCTGATTCCTTGCTGGAACTGGTACCAGAGAGAATTGTCTGTAATACTTAGCAAGGCCCCTGGGATTCAGGCTCTTTCTCAAGTCTCTGTGCTTGGAGTGCCACACGGGTTTCCACGGGTCTCTGCAGGAGCTGGAGCATGTGAGAATCATCTCTTTGCTGCATTTAGACTCCAAATCAATGTGCTTTGAGTTGATTATAGGGAGGGATTGTTCATTTGCTTTTTGTTTTCTTGGTAGCAGCTTTTGAAAATCACCATGGGAGAAGTTCCACCACACAGCTGCTTTGCTCCAAGGAGGCACTTCATGCACTCCTGGTGGTGACATGGGTGAGTGAATGCTCTGGGACATGCATTTAGGTATCACCTCTTTAAAGTCTAGATCAAAAAACATCTTTTTATGAGTCCTGGTAATGAAAACATGCCATGAGCATGGATCACTTGAAAAAAAAATGATAATAGAGCAGATTAATGGGTGACTTGGATGAACCTTCTAGCTTTGGGCTCTGAGAAGAGATGTTGAGTTTGAGCTGCACAGTGCTGCCTCTTTGGGAAAATTGCACAGGTTTAATTGGAATCTGTTTCACAGCTGATGGAAAAGTCTGTCTGGATGCTCATCTTTTGGTGTAAACTTGGGGTTTCATCTGAAATCACCTAGGACACATCAGAGTGTGTCTTTAGAAAGAGCTGAATTTGGTGGCTGATGTATTGAAAGAGTGAATCTCCAATCCTGAGCACCTAAAGTCAAACTCCAGGTAGGATTTCTAGACCAGTCTATGTGGGGACATCCTCAACCTGCATTTAGCCAAATCTGAGACTCCAGATGGAGCTGTGGCTCTAGGACTTTTCCCAAAGGTAACTTGGGAAATATCAGAGTCAAGGCCATGCCAGCTCCAGTCCTGTATGGAAGTGGGAGCTCATTTTTCCACTCCCCAGCCTCTTCTACTCTCAGGCTGGTGATTTGTTTTGTGTTGGGTTGTTTTGGACAGTTGTTAATATCCCAGAGTGTGGTGCATGCACATGAACCCAAGGAAAAAGAAATCTCCATGTCAGGGAAAAACATTTCTTTCCCTTCTTTTCTCCCCCCTATCACTGTATCACCATGTTGGTGTGAATGGGTGCATGGACATTGTGCTGCAATAGCTTTCTGCACCAGATGCAACTCTCAACCAGTCCATAACCAGTTCTCCCATGCACTAGGATGACCCAGCCACATCATCCCTTCTCCCTCTGTTGATTTTTGGAATGGATCATCTTTGTTACCTTTTGCATTGCACTGCTACTAAACCTGCAGCAATAGCAGGGAGCTGGCTGGCATTGCTCTGTGTGAGACCTGTAGGAAGGGCAGGTTTGTTTTTCCTACACTGGTGTGAAGGTAAGGGTGCCAGGCTGGGTATGCACTGAAGGTCCCACTATGGTTATTTCACTCCTTTCCTTACTGGGGGATGTTTCCACAGAACATACCATGGCAGGATTTGGACCAATTTGTTGTTCCTTTGTTTATGATGAAATTATTTCACTTGTTTTATGTAAACTCCCCATGAGATTGTTTATTTTGGCACAGGGATCCATGTGCTTTTGGAGATGCAAGGAATTTAGCTACTGGGAGCTTATTTAGTTCAGTTTGTTGCATTTGCAAAACAGATGGTGGAGGGGAAAGTGTACATGTGAGGAGGCTTTAGGACAGGATTTGGTTAATGTTTGCTGCCTCTGTAGTTTTCTTTGTTGTTTTCTGGCTGAAGCAGGATGGGTTTCCATGACAGGGAGAAGAAAGACAACATATAAGAACTTATGTGCATTTTGCACACAGGGAAAAATAAATACAATTTGGACTTGAGCTGTCATTTTGTGGGCATCTTTGCCAAGGTAGAACTCCCAGTTTCTAGGGGTGGTGGAGGTACAGAAGCACCATGGGGGGTTTGTGCATTGACTTGGCTCTGCTCTCTGGAGCCCCATGGGCCCCAGGAGACCTCTGAGCCATCTGTGGTAGCATTTCTGTGATGCTGAAGAGCAAAAGGAGGGAAATCTTCATGAGATGTGTGCCCCAGAGCTGGCGGGGGTGGGGTGAGGCCATCCCCATGGCACTGGGGTGTCCTTAGTGCATTTAGGTACAGCTCACTGCTGGAGTGAGAAAGGGCAGTTGTCCTCAGTGGAAAACTGAAACAGAGAGTAGAGGAGGCAGAACCTATTCAAAGTCCCACAGAGGGTGACTGAAGGAGAATGAGGGTGGATCCCAGCTCTGCTCAGCCAACTATTTGAGCCTTGTGTCAGGCGGATCATTTTGGAACAGGCCAAAGTTTGCCTGTTCCTAGGGCCAAATTAGTGCCAAGTTGCAAGGGATTCTTGTAAGGCTCTGCCATGTCCATTTGTGGTGGGTCATGCATGCTGGGTTGTAGGGCATTAGGAGAAGTGTCACTTTCCACTGTACTTCCTACTGAAATTTTGTCTGTTCTCCTGGACTCTGCCACTCCACTTTATATATTTGGGAGACTTGGCCAAAGCCCTCTCAAACCTTCATGTCTTTCCTTTGGGTTTATTATGGGTGGCAAGCAACTCCTTCTTTGCAAGATCCTCACAGGAAGGATCTTGGAGCAATCAGCCCTAATCAAACTTGGCACTTGCTCAGGGCAGGATCATATTCCCCTGCATTCCTCCGTGGATATGGCAGGCAAAGAATCTGTCACCGTGTCTGATGACCTTGCCTGCAGTGCAGAGTGCCAAGAATGGCCCATGTTTTCTCAGGGTGGGGTGCTGTCCACCACCAATGGCCAGCAGAGCATGGTGATGGGGTGAGCATGCACTGGGATTGCTGGGGTGTTTGCTGCTGGGCTTGGGGAGGAGGAGCCCACATGCCACCACCTGATTATTTTGGGCAGTGGACTGAGCTGCTGAGCTGGATTTTTCACAGCCCCATCCAGTTTTCTGCCCCTACAGAAACATTTCTCAGACATTAACACTTTGCCCATCTAGGTGTCATGTTTCTGAGAGACCTCTATGCTGCCCAGTATGAGCCCAGTGAATATGCTTTTACCCTTCTTCAAATCTCAGAGCTGAAGGGCAGTGGTTAAAGGTGCTTGAGCATTTTTCAAGCCTCTACTGACAGAAGGATGGCTGTCTTGCAGGTCAAAGAGCTTTCTGTCTACTTATTGACCTCTTTCTAACCAAGGATAGATGAATATCAGTTACTTTTGGACAGATGTTGCTGAGGCAAGTGGGAACTTTATTAGCAACCATTTAACCCTTGTGCCTTTTAGGTTTTGATGAGCTTGAGAAGTCTTATATTCCTCCAATTTCCATATGAAGAAGTTGAGGCATAATGAGTTGCAGTGGTTTGTCCCAAACAAGTCTAACTAGAAAACTGCTTGAAATTAAAATTTCTTCTCAATCAGTCAGATTCTTGATAACAATGTGCTTCTGTTTCTCGTGGTAGAGCCTGTTGGCATCTGTGTGAAGAAAGAAGGCATCTTTCCTAAATGGGAATTACCAGGAGCATGCAGTCATGCTTGTCCTAGTGTGCCCAAAATGAACTAAGAGATGTTTGAAGCAGGAACAAACCATTGTAGTGGATGAACCAGCTGTGGAGAAAAACAAGTCACTGTCTTCCTTGAGCAAGATGACTTCTGCCATGTGTGCTGTAACCTCACAGTGCCCTGTTGCAGGGTGTGCCTGCAAGGTGAAACGTGGCCTCCAGGCATCACCTCGGAGCAGTGCTCTCCAGGATAGGCTGGATTTTGCCTGGCTTTGTGTGTAAGTGTGGTTGCCAACACCTGCACAAAGCCAAGGCAGAAAAGACCTGAAGAGCAGCCTTGGGTGCCTGTTTGACCATGGCAGGGTGCATGGCCAGGTGAAGGTGTGAGCAGCAGCAGCACTGAAGGTGAAAATGATGCCAGCAGGGTTTTCTGCTGGGCTCCAGCCCTGTGTATCTTTACTCTTCCCCCATCCTGTGTTGCAGCCCAATCTTTCTCATCATTGTCCACTGGATCAATTACAGATTAAGCCCTGCAGCCTGCTGGGAAGCACAGATGTATGGCACCATGCAGCATGTCCAAAGATGGCCTGGCCTGCTCAGTGGTCCTGCCTGGAGTCCTATGCTCTTCCCAAACTCTATTTGCAATGCAGGTAAACTGTAAAGAAGGGGAGTATGTGTAAGACAAAGGAGGTACACCAGTGTGTCTGCATTTTCCTACCTCTTTGCAGGCTTTTCAACGAAAGACAAAATATTTGCATGGCCCTTGGTTATGGGTTTGCAGTTTCCTTCTTGAAACCTTAAGATGTGGATCACAGGCCCATATTGGTAAACACTGCACAGACAGCTATGAAGGAGACCATCCCTGTCAAGCTTTAGGACTAGAAACCATATAAAAGGCCAAAGCAGGGTAGCTCGTGGGTGAAGTAGAGCTGGAAGGAAAAGTGATAGTGCAGTGGAAGGGTGTAGTGGAAAATCAGGAATTGCACCTTGCAACTAGTCTAACCAGGACCCTAAGGGAGAAAGTTTCCAGGTGTTGTGGGAGCAGCTTTGCACACCTTCATGGGGAGGTGTTTGGCAAAGAGATAATTCTCAAACTTTGGTGCATGACCCCTCACGTAACCACTGATTAGTGAGTGCTGCAGGACACCAACACTGCAGTTCATGGGAAGAGACAGTTAGAAAGGGAGTAAAAGGTAGTCTGTAGGAAAGGAGATAATTTCAGGAATCCCTGAGATGTCCTTGCCTTGGCTGGCCTCCTCAGACCTTGTCCACTCTCTGGCCTGCCCTTTTGGCTACAATGCCTGTTATGGTACCACTGCACAATTACAGGTGTGTACACTTTGGGGACTCCTGTGGTAGGACAGGGCAGATGTTTATTGCAAAGGGTAGGGCTGAGTAGGACAGATGCCCCAGGGATTTTAGGTTGGTAAGAGAAGGGCTGTGGGTCCTGAATAGATTGAAGTTGAAAACTGCTTTGTGGTCTGGTTGTGCAAGAGTGTCTGAGGCAGAGGGGATGTGCGTGATGGACAGGAAGGAGGGGTCCCTGCATGTGTGCATAAGGAAGTACCTGCAGCAGCTGTTGCAATTGTTTTAATAAAGGAATGTTTCCCTGAAGTTCTCTTTTGGCACCTGAGGGCCCTTCCCAGGATTCCCTTGCTGAAGTTGCTGTTTGATTTCCAGGGCAAATGCAGTACACACACACATAGAGCCCCATCACCTCCATGCAAACCCACAATCCCATCAGCACATGGCTCCTCTTCCTTTTGCTAACAGGGAAGGGGGATGTGGGGATTGGAATAATGACAGCTGATTATAATTAATATTTTTTTTAATGTATGAAGAGCAAAAGTCCTGTCCAAGTCCCCCAGCTGAGCAGAAGCCAAAGTGCTAAATCCCTGTAGGGGTGTGTTTTATTACTGACGCTCTGCATGTCGAGGCTGGTCGTGGGGCCTGATGCTGTGTGTGTGGAATTTTTGTGGCTATTTTCTATTGTGCCAATGAAAAGCAGGATCCCATCCATATAATAAAAAGGAAACTTGAAGGTTTCCACACCTACATGGAGGTGAATGCTTGCAGCATTAGTGTTTTAATTACGCATTTTACCTTCACATGACTTTTCTGTAGGATCACACTGCAAATGATTGAACAGATATTACGGGGGTTGGAATATGATGGGATTCTCAGTGGCCCTTCCACAAAAGGTTTTGGCTACTCCTTGGTTAGGCTGGTCTGTAGCTGGTTTGTTTTATAATCTCATAGTTCTTCACTGAGCAGCATGTGCTGGGTTCGATTCATCCCTGACTGTTCCTCTTTCAGGAACAGGGCTCTAAGAGACTGATGGGGACAGGGAGGCACTGATGGCTTCCTGATCCTCTCTTGACCAGCTGGGTGATCTCAAACAGGTCGTTTGCTCCTCAGGACTCTGTTTTTTTTCTGCCTGCCTGATGTCACACAGATTAAAGGCTGAGCTGGCTATGGAAGTTGCCCTTAGCCAGGCTCTATACACAGTGTAGTAGTAGTGAGGGAGCTGCCCTTCCCAAATCAGTCCAAAGCCACATCCTGCAAGTACTGATTGCTTCAGTGGGCTGAAAGAAACCGTCAGAACACACCAAATGGACAGGAAGAAGTGGTTCCCTATGTGACACCTTAGAGGTACCTTTAACTGGGAATAGTAGCAACTGGCTGCAAATCCTGCAAGCTTTCAAAGATCATCTGAGCTTTTTGGACATGAAAATGTGGGGAGCTCCAGGAGCATTGGCAACCTGGATTCTTTGTACCTGTGCAGCCCTTGGTTGCTTAAAGCAAATTTCAACCATCAGAGTACATGTGTCACCCCTGAGAGAGAGCCTGCCTGGACACAGTCCCTAGGCTCCCAGACAACCCTTCTCTCTGTCCCCCTCACCAAGGAAGGGTGTGTTTTCCCTGCTGTAGCTGTGTTTCTCTTGCCACCATAGCAGGTGAGAGCACTTTGGAACACAGGCCCACAAGTGGCAGCTCACAGCCTCTGCACCCAGCTTCAGCCATGTCTCAGGTAGAGAAGAGGATGTTTTCCTATGAGATGGCTCACTGTCTTTCCCTTTCTATCAGCAGAAATTCCACCAGGAACAGGCTGAACCCCACCAGCCTTGGTGGCTGCTCCCACCATTCCAGGATGGATGTCTCTTCATCTCCCACAGAGCTGGCTCATGTACTGCTGTTGCTCAACCTCCTCCTTTCTGCCCTTTTGGCAAGGATGTGGACAAAAACAGCCTATAAATCTGTTCAGATTGTGAGTTTCAATGCCTGACCCTGGATCTCCAGTCTGTACTTGTAATACCTGCAATTCCAACGTGATCTGCCCTCCAGGGGTGAGATGCTTTGGGCTTTGAACTTTGCACCCCAAAAATACATTCAGCTGTTTGACAGAGGCCCCAGGTTTTCTCTGAAACTTTATTATTATTTTCACTGGAATTTTTTTTGAACATCCAAATACTATTTTTTTTTTTCTCCTTTCCTCAGAAGAGCATGCTCAGCAGCTAAAGGAGAAAGCTGAGAAAGCTGGCTGGAGCATGCAGACTGTGAGCAGGGTAGGAGCTGCTGGGGGAGAGGAAGGGCAGCAGGAGGGCTGTGGCACAGCACGTGGCTCCTGCCCTCAATTAGCCTGTGTGTCCATCACTGCTGAAACGAAAGCACAGCAGGACTCCAAGGAGTCCTCTCGTGAGTCTTGCTGAACTTATAAGCTGGGACCACAGTATAACTTAATTTCCTGAAATGCCAAGCAGCTTAAACTGGCTGCCTACTCTGTTGGTGTTGGGTTTGGGTTTTTTTTTTTTTTTT
>WEIU01004879.1:615522-649531 GCA_013389925.1 Aegithalos caudatus | reverse complement strand
TTTTTTGCCTTTTTTTTTTTTTTAATGAACACATTGTACTTCCATTTCCTGCAAAAAAATTCCTATCAGTGTTTGATGATTGCTTAATAAGAGAACTCAGTAAGCACATGGAAAGTTCACATCCTGCAGATGAATATAACGACTATAAGCTTTCTTCTGGGTTGCCAGGGATTGGTGGGGTTTTTTTTGGTTGTGGTTTGATTTATTTGTATTTTCATCCTTCCAGCTGAGAACATTGATCTGAAGCTGTGTCCTGAAATGCTGAGACCATTGGTGAGCTGTAGGAGGCCTTCAGCAACCACCAGCTTTTACTCCAGAAGGAAAATGTAGAATTTCCTGGCTGAGCAAGCTGGGATAAGGGAAATCAAATTGGGAAAAGTAACAACGTTGAGGACACATCTGCCATGTTTTTAGTACCTGTCTTATGATAGACTGTGGGTTTTGTTTGGTTTTGCAAGAGAAGATGACTTATATAGTTGTATTGTGGGTGTGAACTCTTAGGAAGGTGACTGTAAGGCTTGCAGGCAAGTCTGAAGAGTCCCAAATGGATTTGTTGCTTTTTTTATCTCTCTCTTCCTAGACAAGGTTTTATATTACTTTGTAGGTGTGATTTCTGAGTCCTATTAGGTCTTTGTTCAAGATCAGTCTTTTATAATTCTTGTGTGAGCTAACACTCTTTTAGACCTGGAGATACTGTGTTTATAGGGAACCTAATAGAAGATTTAAAAAGCCTTTTCTCCATGTTAACTTTCATTACTGACTCTAATACTGCTCTGTCTAGAGCTTTCTCACTTCAAAGTGCTGTGCAGTCTATCAGCTGACTGCACAGCCCAGGTAAATGGGAGGTAAATAAAACTCCCTGCCATTTGTAAGGCTTTTGAATTTTTTGTAAGTCTCTGAGTGTGGCATTGAGCAGGGAGCCACAGAGAGCCACCCACTGGGAAATATTTGGCAGAGGGACTGACTGACAATTTAGACTATCTGAACACAGGCCTAAAAGGAAAATCTTGTGTTGTGACTGCTTTCAAATGTCTCTTGCAATTTGTGTCCTCTCCAAGCTCTGTTTCATGGTTCTCATCTCCTTCCCTCACACAAGACCATGGTTTCCCAGGCTCTGGGGGAGGAAAGAACTAGCCAGCAATTGTAATGGAAACCCTTGCCTGATTAGGTGTCAGGAACTTATTGAAAATAATGCAATTTTTATGCCACTTTCCATATTTTAAAACCTAAGGGCCACTAAGAGAGAAATTGGTCAAGCAAAAAACAAAACAAAAAAAAACATAATGAGCATTTTAATACTTAAAAGATAATTAGCCTTGGTCTAGGAGCTGAGGACTGCACCAGCTTTTTTTGAGAAGGAGCAAAGCACATTTTCTCATGACACCACAGACAGACATATTCTTTTGTTTGGCTCCTTCCCATCTCACTGCCTTAAATATCCCATATGCAGGAGTATCATCTGATTACACAGTAATGTCTTGGTTCCCTAAATATTGAAGAATATTAAGACTCTGAGGTAAATGAGCCTTGGGGTAGTGTAGTGCCTGTTGCAGAGGGAAGATTTGTTAATTTTTTGTTGTTGGGTCCTGGTGCCATCCCTTTGTGTGCATGTATGCACACTCCTGGGTGTAGAAAGCACTAATGTCTAATCACATTCCACAGAAGGCAATTGGAGATGATTGAAAAAAAAAAAGTTCTATTTACTCATTTTTAAGGAGTGTAATTGCAAGCAGGCACTTCTAGCCTGGCAAAGCTTAGACAAGGTGTTATGAATGAAAAAATATCAGTCAAACCCCAGAATTTTGGATATAGTCATGTGACTGTTTTGCAGTTGTCCTCTGGCTGTTCAGAGCCTTTTTGACTCAAGGGGAGATTCCTTTTACTCTCATGAGGGTGAAGGATGACTGATGGTTTTGTGCCTGGCCAGTGTGAAGGCAGTGGGTTGTAAATCCACGTACTTCCTTACTGATATGGCCATCACTTTGCCTTCATCTGGCCACTCTCACTAAGCAAATTTCTGTTACAGCTTCATTACAGGCTACCCAAACCAAGGAAAGTAGTTTTGCCCTTCACAGATAAAGCATTTCCTGGGGGCCTAGCTCCATTGCATCCTCTGCCCCAAAGGAGTTGGAAGCAGCTCCTGGTGGGAGAAGCCAGCTGAGATCACCCATGAGAATTGCAAGAGGCTCCCCTGTCTCCTCAACCCAAGGGGCTGAGATATTTAGACAGCTGCCTCACTATGAATGGAACTCTCTGGCAAAAGAATTAAGCAAAGATTAAAATCAGTTTTAGCTGTTAAATGTGTGCTTTGCACAGCACTTAGCAACTAAAAAGCTAATCATCTTTGAACTTATGCACGTGGTTTTAGATGTGACCCACACAAGTTGCTATTTTTTTTTCTTTTGTCTACAAGGAGCTGAAAATCAGGATAAAAATGAGATGCTGGTGACAGTAAGGGCACAGCTTTGCGAATAGGCTGGAGGCTGTGCCCAGTCTGCAGGGAAATAGGGCACCTACTGAATGAGAATAGATTAAAAATTTAACTCTTGTCATTTAATCTCTCCTGTTTAATGGAAGTTCATGCTCTTGATTAAGGAAATGCAAGTGTGAATGAAGTAGGAAAATGATGCTGCTCTGAGAGAAAGCCAAGCTCCTAGCTGTAAGGAAAATTTACTGTGGATGTTGATTCTTGCAGGGCACAGAGAGTGAAATCTGGGAGGTGAAGAGCACTGCAAGACCTATGTAGGTCAGTGCAGGGCAAATCAGAATGAGTTTTAGAAAATGCTGCAGGGAGATAAGGAGAAATTTGAGTTGCAATAAAATAGGGAGAGGGGCTCCATGCCCCTGTGAGGCCTGAGTGCTTGGGAAAGCTGTTCAAGGCTCAAGAGAGCCATGTCAATGCAAATATAGACAATGGGAGGAGGCAACTTGGTCGATAAAATGTTGGTGCCATTTTAAAACCCTTTAGGGAAGAAAGTAAGCATTGCCAAACAGTGATCAAAAATTCTGGATCTTCCCATCCAGTAGGAGCCAAATCATGACATAACACTAACAGTTTCAGATTGGGTATTTTTTTTAACCTTTAGATTACCCTTAAATTATATTTCAAACTTCTTTCTTAACCATAATGCATCTAATTGTTACAGAAACAGGCCCAGGTGATCAAAAGTGAATTTTTCACAAAGCTACTGGATGAGGGCTGGTTGGAAGCCTTTTCTTACATGGCCTTTCACACAGTTAAGAAGTCCCTCTTGCTCCCTGTAACAGCTCTCTCCTTGTCTAAACACTCCAGCTCATGTGTTTGCTGTTTCTCAAATCTCTTTTCCCTGGACTCTGTGATCTGTCCACATCTTTTTTGAAGGGTGAGTGGGTCCACAGGCAATCCACCAGTCGAGAGTTTACCTGTGCTGAGCAGGCAGGAAGGATGCCTTTCCAAGCATAGTATCTTACATTGATTTTTAGTAAATTAAACCTCCCCACCCCCAATTTTCACAAATTATCAAGATGATTTTGACTTTTGATCTGCTCTTCTATATAATGTCAGCTCATATCAGCTTTTTTTTTGCTTTTTTTTTGTCTGCAGAAGTGGCATACATATTGTTAATTAATGTGATTTTTTTAAATTAAACTATTGAATGGAACTAATTTCCAGGATCAAGGCTATCAAGCAGAACACCCAAGATGATGTGACTTATGAAATGCTTATCAGGTGTACCAGCTACAATGCTTCTGCTCTGTTTAGGAGATTAAGAGTTATTTTTCTCCTATTCTTTCTGTTTTGTGAAAACATCTCATTAAAAAAAAAAAAAAGTAGATAAAAAGTTAAAGAGCTGTCTTGGATCCAGAGTTCAGCCCATCTGACATCAGACCTTCTGTTACCATGTACAAGTAGAATCCCAGCCTGACCTGTCACGACCCTCTGCAGCTTGTCACACCTCTGTTTTGGCACAGGCAAGGTGTTGATCAATAGAGCTAGTTCTGTTAGCAGTGGTGAAGATTCCTGCACTGATGTCAGAGATCCAATGCTATGAAAAGGCCAGATTCAAGGAAATGTCATCAAGAATTTTTGCTTCAGTGACAGCCCAGGCATGACCTGTAGGACAATAAGACTATGATTTATGAAGTGAAAGGTATGGATTATGCATTTGAGAAACACATTAAGGGTTACTAGCATGCCTTAACTGAAGAAAGATCTCCAGCAGCTTTGATTTGAAGATATCACAGGAAAACCAATTTCTTCTAGCAATTTAACAATGCAAATCAGTTTTAAGGTGATGATGAGAAGATGAATATGTTACCCAGAGTAGAACTGAGCAGCAGCAAAGCATTGGTGTGGCAAGATTCACAAAAGACAGCTTTGAATGACAAACACCAGGTTGGGCAAGAGGTTTTCACTCTGAGCCAGCCAGAAGAGGTTAGAGATCACACAGGACACGATCCTGCTGGCTCACCTGCTCTGCCCTTATTTTCCATGGCTCCGCTGGTTCCCTACCACCTCGGAGAGGTGCTGCAGGCACTTTGTAGTGGGTTTTATGTCATTGGTCAGAGATCTCAGAGTATGTAAAATCAGGGAGAGATCCATACCATTCCTGCACAACTGATGTTTGTAGATGATGGGTGAGGCAGTGATGTCTCAGGGAGCTACACTGCCTTGGGCTATGATCTCATACATTAAGCAGGGTTGGGCCTGTTTGTTTTTGGATGGGGACTTAGAAGGAGAAGTTGATTGCTACAGTCAATTTGACTTGGTAATTCAGAAGGTGGTGCTCTTCCCCCTAGGTAGCTCAGGCTGACATGCCAGAATGATTAGGCTCACCACAACTCCAAACCTTCTGGAAAAAATGTAAACCCAACATCCTCACCTTTCCAGAATGAACATCACGGGACTCCTGCTCTTACCCCAAAGTCCCAACCAAATTCCATCTCAAAGCTACCACACCCTGCAGATGGAGATCCACCCTGCCCTTCCAGGAGGATGCAGGAAACTTTGCTTTCCTTGCTGGGTGTTGTGGTACCTCCAGCTGAACTGCTGCAGAGCTTGGGACATATGGCAGCAGTACTACTGGGGAAGGCATCAAATTAAATTAACCTGTGCAAGTGTCCTTATCGTAAAGAGACTGTTTAAATGGGAAGTGTTTTTCCACCAGTAGGGATTTTGGAATCCTTGGTGACACCTGGTTTGAGCAATGGCCTTCTTGTGCTGAAGGTAGCAGCTGGTGCCTCTCTCTGTTTGGCTTTGTCTCTTCCTACTGCAGCACAGTGCTAGGCTTGCACACCTCAGGCACGCTCTGCTGCCCACTGCCCCCTTAGAGGGACAAAAATAAAAATTTATCTGGTGTTTTGCACACCTCTTCATATTCCAGTGTGGCTACTTGGGCCAAGTTCTGGAGTGAGGTAAGTTATTTAGCAGCATGTAGGTGTAAAGTGCAGCAATTTTCTTTTCAGAGTGGGTGGTAAGGTAGGGGTGCAGCAGGAAAAGCAGCACAGAGGATGGCATTAGATAACGTGCTCTGTGTGCCGAGGGCTGCTGGGAAGGGAGCTCTGCTTGCTTTGGCCATGTCTAAAGACAGATTTGCTCGGTATTTGTTTGTTTTCTAAGCTGTGAATGTGCTTGTGTGCATTCTTCTCTTTTGGTTTAGCTTAAACCTTTCCTAATCCTGTTAGCAGAGATAAATCTCCCTGAACCACAAGCGTCTGCATGGGAGTTTGCATGAGCTGAATTAATTCTTCGCGAAATCACGCAGGGTGCCTTAGTGTGGGTAGGCACAACCTCACGTTCCTTCCAGCATCCTCGGCTTTCCCTGCCGTGCTTTCCCTGCCTGCTCTCCCCTCTTGGCAGGGGAGGTCACATTGAAGCATCTCATGCTCAATTTCCACAGGAAAATAAGCAAATCCCCCTTGACCGCCAGGAGAAGGGCAGAGTGAACCCAAACTGAGCTTTCTGTGTGGGGTCTGTCAAGAAAGACTCCCTTGAAGGGCTGTGTGCCAGCAGGACCATGTCCCTGACCTAGTGACATGCAGAAGGAGGGCTGCTCCCAGTATTAGCCCTGCTGCTCTGTCCTGGCACAGCACAGTGGGAGAGGCAGCTGGGCTTAGCTCGGGATTTTGCATATTCTTTACCATGCATGTCCTGTCTTGACAGTATTTATGCAAATTTTTAAATAGAGGAAAAAGCTGTCCCGTAAAACAAAACAAAAAAATCATCTGAAGGCCAAATATGTAGGTTGGTTGGCTTATGTATTTTCTTTTTTTTTTTTTTTTTCAATTAAAAATAAGGTAACCTATAAAACGAGGATCCAGTTTAATATCCTCATTACATGTTCCAGGCAGTATCTGAGTCACACCATTTGCTCTGTGCTTTGTACCCCTGCGGGGATGTAAAAGCTCCAGTTTTGGAATATTCCTAGGTCCATCCCAGTAAGATGTGCCAGGTGCAGGATTGTGGGTAGTGAAAGTGAATTCTCTCAGGATACAATTGCTGTCGGGACAGGACCCACAGGTCAGTATTGAGGTAATGGTTTGGGTGGTCCTGTCCTTGCAATCCGTGTTACCTTTTTGAGAGGAAACACACCTGAAGTCAAAAGTTCCCAATGGATTGTCTTGTCCTTATTTTTGTTTCTGGTTGGTGGAACTCCTTTGAGTTTAATTCCCACCTAATGCTAATATCCATCACCTTTAATTGTCCTCAGAAAACACTTACAAGGAGCAACTGAAGGAGCTGCTGGAGGATGTCTCTTCAGCACTGGAAGAACTGCTGCATGTTCTCATGAGCAGCCAATTCTCATCAGCATGGACATTTCTTATGCAGGTAGGGGTCTTCTGGCTTGTCTGGACTATTTCACTTGGTATTTTTGCAGAGATAACTAGTAAGATGTTTACTAGTTAATACCAGTTGTGATAATGTGTTTTGTGATAGAGATTCTTGTTTGCTAAGAGCCACAGTAAACCAGACTTGCCTCCTGGGATCTGCATGTCACAACAGTCCAGTGATCACCATTGTGGAGACTTCTTTTGATGAAGACTCAAGGTCACAGCAGAGATACAGCAATCCAATAATTTATTGCTGATTACCTCACAGCTCCTGTTATGAACCACAGTACCAAACCCACCTTTCACATAAGTAAGAGCATCTACACTGAGGGTTACCACCACCCAGGTCATGTGCAAGTGCCTTCATCTGTGGGGAAGCACTTGTGAGCCTTTTCCACCATTACAGGATCATGGAACACAAGGCTGAATGATATCTTCATTTTAGAGCACTTTATACCCAATAGAAAGGGGCTGGAAAAGGGATTCTCCTTTGGGCTATAGATCCCCCACCTGCTGTATCTCCATACCCCTCCCAGTGTGGTGAGCTCCAGGCACTTGGCAGATCTCAGCCCTTTTTCCACTAGAATTGCAGTTTCCTCCTTGGGCTGTGTCTAAATTTCCTTGGCACAGAGGGAAGGGCTGACGTTACCACCACTCCAGGGAATGAAGTAGCATACAATTATTACCTTTCAGATATGCTGTACAGATATGCTTGGAAACCTCCATTCTTTCCTTCCTTAAAAATACATGGCTCTAGTTGCTGCATTTGGAAGCTGTGGGTCTCTGCCTCTCATGGTTTGCCTGTTCAGGGTGACAGCCTGCAGTAAATGTCATGGCTCACCCATGTCAGGCATCTCAGCCTCCCAGCCCATTTCTGTGTCTGGCATTGGGGTGAACCAGCCAGACTCCACTAGGAAATGGCCTGCAGGACTGCTCCAATGGGGCAGCACAGCACTGTGTGTTTGGCTTCCACCTGTCCCTTGCAGCCCTTCTGTGCCATCCCAGACCTCGTGCCTGTGGCTGTACCCTGCCACCACCTTCCTCCTTGCAGGACTGCCCTTCACTGCCAGGCAGGAAAGTCATTTGTGGGCTGCCACACAGCTCCCAAATTAATTTAGGTGTGTTGACTTCAAGCACACACACAAGCAGCTATGGTGTCTTATGGCCACAGGGCCAAGGGCCACAATTGTGGGCATGGCCCTTCTGCTCCAGAGCCAAGCTGGCCCTGGGTGGTGTCAGCAGGAGATGTTCTGTACTGTCCTGGGAGGCTGGGAATTGCTCCCTAGGCTGGCTGCCATTGGGGATACAGATGTGACCTTTACCTACTTACTAATGAAATTGCTTTTCCCAGCACAGGGGTATACCTGCATGCTATTAGCACTAGAGATTTCAGGTTCCAGACTTGCTGCTGACTTCAGTGAGCCTATTGTAGCATTATTTGAAATATTGTCTGTTGGACTTTTTTCCTTGAAAGTTGTCAGTTGAATTTTATTTTTTTTAATGCTTAAAATTTTCCTTTACCTGATTTGCCCTTTTCCTTTCCTAAAACATATGCATGCATGAAAAAATTTGACTTCTGGAAGTCTGGATGCTTTCCTAATACATTTAATAGTACTGAGGACATGAAATACTGTGCTGAGTCCTCTGGGAAACCTACAATTAGTGGGATGAAAATACCTTCTGTAAGTGATTGAGCTCATGAAACAGTGTGAGTAATTAAAATGCTGTGCAGGACAGAGCTGAAAATCCTTACAGGATTATCAATGAGGCATTGTTTAAAAGATGTCCTTGGGTTGGACCATGGCAGTAACATTGACTGCAGGCATTACTCAGAGCTTCTGCTGAGAATGGAAGGTGGCAGGTATCATGGGCAGTGCCTGGTTAGTCTTCTGTTCTCCTCCATTTTTATCCTTGCTGTTCTAGCTGGGAGGAGCTCCTCATAGCTTATTTTTTTCATCCCAGGAGGTCTGCAGATTGGTTGATTGGATGCTGGGGGTGGTTGGTTGGTTGTTGTGGTTTGTTTTTTAAACCAGTTTGTAATGATGCTTGGGAATGCAGAGCCAGGGAAGGGACAGCTTTGAAAAGTTCTCTGTACATCCGCTTGTGTGGTGGTCTTAGTGTTTGTGTGCATATGATCTTATCCCAGGACAGGCACCAAAGGGCTGCCCACAGACCTCCTTAAACATTTAACACCTAACTGCAGTTTCCATGCCTTGTATCCAAAGGCATTTTAGTGCCTGAAGATGCCTACAGAGCTCTCAAAAGCCCTTAACTCGTGTACCCAAGTTGATATGACTTTGATGGGATTAATATGTCTGACTTTATTAGAATCCTTTGAAAATTCCTCCAGGAGTCTATTTGCTATGCACCCCAAGTCCTTGCAAAGTGTAATCAGGGTTTGTTTTTTGTTTGGTTGGTTTGTGCCTGGAGCTGCACTTCCCAACATGGCAGGTCCTGCCCAGCTTGCACAGAACAGCTTCAGAAGTGGCAAAGGTGCTCACACACTGTGATAACCAGCTGGATTGAAACAGGACAGTGACATGTTATGCAAGTGAGCTGTAGGTAAGTTGCTTTGTGAAGATGTCCAAAAGTCACCACTGTTTTGAGCTCATGAGTGGAAATTTATTATGATAAATTTGTTGCAGGGTAAGGTCACATTTTTGCTTCCTAGGTGAAAAGTGAGGCCAGACAAATACAGAAATAGAGTTACAAGCACAGTTTGCAGATGTCTGCATCCTTTCAGGTGTGGAGTGGTGGGTATGAAAGGGGAAATAATTTGCACACAGTAGGCCTGGAGTGAATTTGAGTTGAAGAACTTTTCAGGGAGGACAGGAATAAGAGAAAGGGATGAACAAAGGAAAAAAGAAGCTTTCCTTGGTTGGGTGAAGGTGATGGGACTGGAGGAACTGGTGTGAAGATGTGTGTGAGTGGGTCAGGCCTGAGCCCTGCACGAGGGCAAGGGTGAGCTGACTTGGGTACAAAACAGGTTAAACAAGGACACATGGCAAGGAGGTAGGAAAGGGAGGGAGAGGGAGCTGAAGGTTGGGAAGGTAGAAGGTGAGCCCAGCATGACAATGGGGGCGAGATGGCAGACAGGCCTTTCCTTTTCCAGAGGCAGTTGCTTATGAATACCCATTATGTCTGTTTTTATCTCTCTACAAGGAAGCTTTCCAAAAGCATGAATAATACCTTATTAGGTAGAGGGTAAAGCCCCTCCTTTTTATCCTGCTTTAATTCATGCTTCCTCTGCTTTGGTGGCTGCCTTGTACATGGTGCTGTTAGAAGTGCAATTATCATTCTTCCTGGTCGGGTGGTATGAAGGGCGTAGCCTCTCACAGCATCTCCTGGAGGCTTTATTACTCAAGAGAGAGGAGCTGTGCACGAGGAGCCAAATTAAATTGAGCAAAGAGGAAGCCATTTCCACTGCAGGGATGGAACAGATTGTTTTGCTGAAGACCAGGTCAGGAGCTGGTCTAGGGGAGAATGTAGCTGGCAGCCTGTGATGGGAGGGAATTTGTGCCATGGAGTTGAAAGGCAGAACACTGTGGTTCTTTGTGGCTTAGCTTGCCTCTCTCCCTTTTGTCCACTGCTTTACAGATGTGGGTTGCTGACTGTCCTCTGCTTGACTGGGGAATATTGTCCTGCACAGACTTCAAGGCTAGAAGCTGTAAAATTCTGACCCTGGCCTCTAATCTTCAGGATCTTGACTGTTGGATCTTAGAGAGCTACCCAGACCTAGTTGAATAATCCCAAGTAATGGAAAATGCAGTCCATCCTTGAAAAAACCACCTTCTCCCTTCCTTTTTTAAAAAGTATCACTATTCTCAGCATGAATTAATCTGTTTTTTAGCTATCTTTTACCATTGCATCACCACGGTTTTCCCTCTGCTTTTTGGCAAGAGTGCCTTACACACCATTCAGTGGTCAGCTTTGGGGGGCAATCAGTGCAATCAGGGGCAATCCTCTGTATTTGCCAGGGTTCCAGATGTCTCTGAAGCTTTCTGAGCACCAGACACCAAACAGTTAAGGCAGCTGAGCCACAGGTCTCAGAGCATTTTGCTAGGGAGCCAGGTGAGCAAAGTACAGATAAAGGCAGCACCTGCCTATGGTTTGGAACAGCCTGGGGCCATGGATAGAATGTAAATACACTCTGAAAATCTTATTGTCTGACACTCTGCCAGCGTCTTCTGGGCTCTTGTCATGGAAAATATTTCAGCTGAGGTCATTCAGTCAGCAAAAAACCGAGGATTTAATACCCTCAGAGGTGCCAACTTGCTTCTTTCTTTGTGTCGATAAATAAACAAAGTAGGGTAGCATTTCATGTTGCCAGGATGATTTTGTTTTATTAGGAAGGGCTTAAAGGTTGTTGATTTTTTTTAGGTTTTTTTTTTCTTCTCCTTCCTCTTCTTTAATGCAAAGACTATGTTTCTGCTCCCTTTCTCTGTTTGCTCCTCCTGGCTCATGAACACGCCCAGCCTTTAGAGTTAGAACTAATGTCTGCTTCTTGTAAATCTCTGCTGGCTGCCCCAGGCTGTGTTTTTAATTCCTTTATTCAGCTTTGAGATGAGTAGGAGAAAGGTGCAGCTTTTTGAGATGATGGAAGTTGCCATTTCCCTTCTTCAGTCAATTAGGCACTTTGCTTGTTTTCAGCTAATTCTCTAAAACTTTCCATTGATGATAGCACTAAGGGGCGTGGGGGGAGCTGAGGGATCTGGGAGGGAGAAGAGGGAGGGCTGGTAACTGGATTATCTACCGGTAGAATGACTGATTTGCTGCCTGTGCCTCTGGGAGAGAGAAACAACCTGACTTCAGAGCTGTATTCAGAGCAGCTGAGCTTCTGGTCAGCCAGATTTATGGCTTTGGATTGTATTTGTACAGTGCCTGTCCTTTCTCAACAGTGACATGAGATATGGTGATCCTGTCAGTCTGCTCGAGGAAATGATTGTTTTTTCTTCCAAATCCTTGCAATGGAAAATACCTTCAAAGTTTGCATGGAGCTTCCCTTAATTATGTGTCTTAGAGACCCTTCCCCACATTTTTCAGCTCCAGACCCTTCCACCAGTCCCCATTTTGGGTAAGATATGGGTGTGCAGGCACTGCTATCTAGAGGTGTTCCCTACCTATTGAAAGCCTTCACCTCATCTGTATTTTGGCCAGCTGTCCTTCCCTGGCTCCTCTGGGCATTCCTTACTGGCCTGCAGAACCCAAGCCCCTCATGGGTGGTGAGTGCCTCATACAGGTGTTACAGAAGGCACTACAGCATCCTGGCAAGTCCACAACAGTGTTCCCTTTCTTTCCCTGTGTTTCAGCAATGATGTGAGAGCAAAGGATGGGCTTTGCCTTCTGAAACATCAGCTCTTTCTGCTTTCAGGCTGGAAGAAATTAGATCAGTCCTTCCACATCAGCACTTTTCTTATCTTGTTGTTTTCTGCCCTAAGTCTGTCAGGCTCTGTGGCTCACCTGGTAATGAGTCTGCAAACCTTGGGGCTGGGAATAGTCTCACCTTATTTTAGTTATCTAAAACTTAGACATAAAGTTTAAGATTGTCATCTAGATTCCCTCTTTGCTCAGTGAGGAGTGATAAACAGCCCATGCCATTCACCTTACCCACTCCAGACATCTGCCTTAGGTTGGGATGATTCACACTTTGGAAGCTCCTGTGTGTTCCACAAACTGTCTGGGAGGCACTGGGGAACATTCAGATCTGGACCCCTAACTCTCACATGGCTCTTCATCTGACAAATCCAGCACCTGCTTCTTTTTACCATTTATCATGGATGCTGTCTATGTGTAGGTAAAATTACACTGTCACTTGTTTTAAGGAGAGTGACCCATGCCCATCTGACTGTTGAGATGTCTTTGTGCTGATTTTTTTTTGATGGAGATGTTCTGTTTGTGGTGGCCCAGAGGAACAGAGGAGGTTTTTAAAGTGAGAGGGGAGTAATTGCATTGTCAAATGTCATTCTGCTATCATTTTTTTCAATCAGTCAGGTGGATATTAAGGCTACCAATTTCAGAGCTGATGAAAAAATATGGGGGCCTGATTTCCATTAAAACTGAAGATCTCAACTGCTTTATATTTACCCTTATGCTAATCTGTGATGTGATTTCTTATCTCTGTGCATATCTCTGAAGGAGAGAGACTGCAGGCATTCCCCACCCTGCATGAGATACAGACCTTAAAATTCAAAGGGGAAAATAGAGCTTGGAGCTGAGCTGATCTTCTTGGGTTGCTGCTGGGAGCACAATGGTGGCAAATTGCTGTGGCAGGGGACCCTGCTCTTCAACCAAAGACAGGAACTAGGCTGACAGGACAATAATGGTGTGCTGGCTCAACTGGCAAACACACATCCCCTTTGGACAGACTCAAAATGTTACATTGAGAAGCAGTTAATACACCGTTGTGTAAAGTTCCTAATGGACTGGAGCCAGAATGCTCCATTAACCACACACATATAAAATATTCATTGAGCTTGGGTTTTGTTGCCAAGCTGGAGGAAGGGGGAGAAGCTTTGTGTGTGGAGATAACACTGTCAGTATTGAGTCTGAAGGGAGGAGTTGATGATGTGTTCTGAAATCTTTTATTGTTTTTAAGAAGAGAACTACTTTTGATCCTTGGCAGGGGGATAAGGGGTGCAAAGAGGATTAAATGCAATACTTGCCAGGTTTTACATTTCTTGTTTAATTGACCAAGGGTTGAAGGTACCTCCTGCCTCTGTGCCAAACTCCCTGATCTGTTTGTAGCATGTGCTTTCTGCAAATTAAACACAGGGTCAGTCTTTAGAAAATAAAAAAAATATTGCAAAACCCACAATTGTGTTCCCCATAAAGTTGGCTTCTAAATAGAAGAAAAATTCCCTAAGCACAGGAAAGTGAGGACTGTGGTGACAGAAAATATAAGCATCAAGGTTTCTCCCTGTAAAACACGTGTTCACCTGTTTTTGTGCTAGTTTTACATGTGTGGTAAAAGCAGCTTTGTTTTCTGGGTGCTGAATGCACAATAAACATTTAGAAGAGATCTGATTGGGAAAATTGGCTTGACTTGCTGTTGGTGCTTGAATTAGGAGACAATGAGGCAAATCATAAAATCATGTTTTAGGCTGAATGAGTAAACATGTGTGCAAAAGATATTGTCCATGTGACCCCTCTCTCTCTCTCTGGCCAGAAGGCAACTTTGTGTATCCATCCACACATGCTGGCAGAACCACAGTCCCTCTGAGGAGGAACAGGCAGGCTGTGGTGCTGTGTGGGATGGATAACTGGGAATACAAGGCCAGCAGGGAATATTAAGTGGTTTGCCTGTGCTCTGGGGCTTTCTTGTGGTGTCTGGGCAGCCTTTGAGAGGGTACTGGAGAGGAGGTGGTGACGGTCCTTGTGCATCATGTCTGGTCATGGCTGTGTGAGTACCATGAAACACCAGGGAGAGGTCCAGGAGGCAAAACACAGCATTTTAATAGGAGGGGATGGTAAAGAACAGGAGCTCCATTAGAGCATTCAAGAAATGTCCCAGACAATCAGAGACCTGTTGTGTGTCTAAGGAAGTGGTGCAGGAAGAAACAGAAGAGACACCTTAGAAACAGGAGAGATGCTCAAAAATGGATGGGAGGGATGATGCCTTCTGAAATGGGGCCAGCCAGGTTGGTGGCACTATAAATGAACACAAACACTGGGAAGGTCTTCCATATTATTTGAGATGAGGTCCTGGAGAAGAACACATTCATCCTGATGGCAAATTTCCTTCTGTGCCTTCATGGTAGGACAGAGTAGCCACCAATAATGTTCAGATAATCCAACACTCTAAGCAAACACCCAGTTAAACCAGGCACATGCAGACCAATACCAAAATATCCGTGCTTTCCTAGGAATATTGAGGGCATATAAGATGAAGATGGGTGAATTTCACTGTACTGGCCTCAAAGAAATCATACTGAATGAAGCTGATCAGTACCAACACTGCACTACCAGGATGCTCACGACATAGAAATAACAGGAATAAATTTTGCTATTGGAGAAGTGACTCACAATCTGTTGGAAATCAGAGTCCAATAAGATAAATCAATTATCAATTATCTGTATCATCATTTGCCACCCACTCTCTATGAATTGGATGTTGCCACACCAAAACAAGAAAAACATTATTATAAACTTATCATTTTAAACAGCTGACCATGGCAGTGAAAATATTTATGAAAGATCAGAGGCAGTGGAGAGTATACAAGAAAATAGAACGGAGAAGATTTATCCTACTTAGGATATAAAGGACAAATTTTAATTTACATTTTTAAACAGACCAATAAAAAAGTAATTTTTGACTAAGACCTTGTTTAAATTATAGCTGTTGCACTGAAGAATGGTTTGGCAATCGTGACCATTCATGGTCAATTTCATTACTTTAGTAGGAATAATAACATTAGGAAAAACCCAAAGACCATGACTGTTTTTATTTCAAAAGCATTTTAATATCAAGGAATTTAATTTTAATAACATTAATGAGTAAGCAAATTAACTAAGAATGTAAGTACCATGCCTGTATAGTGGATAAAACATACCAGTTCCCAAAATTCACCTAACCCTTCCAAAAAGTTACTACAGTTAAACAGTGGAGGAAGGGGACAATACAATGGTGTCCTCTAATTTCTTTGTTTGCCTAAACAAAGAAATTAGAGAGGAATATAATTTTTTACAAGTTAAATGTAAATGCATTGCAACGCAAACTAAAATAGTTTGAGGGGGGACTCACAAAACTCATAGAAAATTGTAACAAATTTCCTTCAAATACGACAGGAACTGGCAGTCTGGTGGGTTCAGCAAATGTTCCAAGTGTGGAAGGAGCAGTGGTGGTCAGCAAACCCACTGAGAGCAGAGGCACTGCCTGCACAGCAAACAGGAAAGTCCTGCAAGGGTTGAGGCCAAGGAATGGTCCTGAATTGAATTGTTAACAGAAAAGCTTTACAGGCATGAATGAAATGAACAATAGCAAATCACCAGGACAAATGATATTCACTCAAATGTTCTTATTGCTCTGGTGTGAAACTTTTGGGTTCAGTAAGCCTCAGTTACCTTACCCAGCAGAGGTAACTAATGTGACACCAATCCTAAGAAATGTTCCAGCAGGGATGAAAAAACCTGCAGGTGATCCAAGTCTGCCTTGCCTACTAGGAAAATTGAAAGGAAATTACAACAGATTTAGTGGCAGCATATCTAAATATGATATATTTTGGATGTGCTAACACAACCTATGTAAATTAAAGGCATGCACTGCAAACCCTGGAGAACTTCAAAGGAATGAATAAGCATCTGGAAAAGCATGTGACACTTAATATGGTGTGTTCTGGGTTTTGAATGGATTTTTAAAAAGTCTCAGCAAGGTATGAAGAAAAAGATAACTTTAACTAGCCAATTTTCACACTAGAAAATATTTGTGTTCCTTTTAGTGATCCTTTGGGGGTGAGGAAGGGAGGGCAGTCCTTGTAGAGTTTCTGGGGCAGGGGAAACTGTTCTTTGACAGCCCTACCTGAAAAAAGAATTAGTAAGGAGAGCAGGAAAGTCACTCAGGGCAAAAGAATTCATTATCACAGTGATAACTAAACCTTTTTGGTCCTTTTCTCGAGGACCTTGAGAGACTGGGCAATACAGTACCAGACAAAAGTTGTTGTTAATATACATAAATAACATGGGGGAAAATAATCCTGACCATTCTTGCCTCTAGGTTGTTATGTTTTCTGTAGTCAGAAAAATTATTAATGAAGTCATAGCTGCTCATTTTCCTGAAATGTCAGACAAGTACTAGAAGTCTTATAAATATTGAAGAGAAATTTTTGGAGTTTTTTTAATAATTGACAGCAAAATAAAAAGCTTCTGCCAGTGCAGCAGGTAGAGGGGAGAGACAGAGATATGGATCTTCCTGTAGCATTCCTGCATCTTGGCTGCTGCCTGAAAGACTGTTCATTCAATTTCAAGAAAGGTGTATTAGGAGGAGAAAGTATAGAAAAGAGCAGTAAGAGTAGCTAGAAGTATGAAATGTCTCTCTTTTTTTTAATGGGGAACTCTAAATAAAATAATGCTTCTCAGCCTTAAAAACTGAAGAAGCATTTGACAGAGGCTCATAAAATTGTGAGGGATATGGAGGAGGTGAATGGGAACTGACCATTCCTTTCTCTTTGCTACGTAAGAACTAAGGGTGCTAAAGAAGCTAGATGGATAATGGCATTGAATAAAAGGAGTGCATTTTATTATTTTATTGTGGAAGTGGTGACAGATACTGGAAATTGCAAAATTAAATAAATTTAAGAGAGGATAAGTCAAAATTCTGTAGGATCCATTCACCACAGACTACTAAACACCAGGGCCTGTGTGGGCTTGGAGATTGCTTCAAGTCCTTAAATTTCAAATGGCCAGAAGCTGGAGGACTGTGACCATTCTGTGCATGGCCTGTGTCCTGTGTCTGTAAGTATCTGCTTTTGGACAGAGGTGCAGGTAAACTGCTGGGCCAGATAAGGCTTGGCTTTTGTTGCATGCCAGTGTTTGTATCCTTATTCTACTCAGGTTGAACATGCTTAACTCCAAGATTTGTTTCCTGCTTTGTGTTGTCCCACAGTTCACTTGGAAATATTCCTTTTCTTTTCTGTAGGTTTGTGTGAGTTTTTGGCCCAACTGCTGATACTCAGCTTTTCCTGCTTGACATACAAGTTTTTGCATCCTGACCCTGTGGATCCTTTTTTATAGTCAGAGATCATCATTGTGTGCTTTCTTTTAACAATCACAGTATTTCAGCCAGATTCACAAAATCAGTATGTGTATAACCCCTGAGTCAGCTCATGTAAACAGAGGAGTAACTTTAAGCATATGCTTAAGTTCTGTGCATCTTGACCACATGCTTAAGTGCTTTGCCAGATAAAAATAGAAGTATGATTTAACAGTAAGCCTGACTTTCCATTGTGCTATTTTAGATTTGTGCTGATTTAACTCCAGCTAACTCAGCCAGGGTACAGGACTTGGTTTGGAGAAGACAGCTTTGGTCTGAAAACAAATTATTCCAAACCCTAGAGCTGGAAGAAGTCCTCTAGGACCAAAGATTTACAAGAAAGGGTATGAGGGCAGAGTGTTAGGCTGCTGCTTCTGGATTCATGGTATGAGTTTGAGTTTCATGCTGGAATTGCACAACGCCCAGATACAAGTGGGTGTCTGGCTGTGCTGACTAAGTTAAAAGCATCCAGATGTGAATGTTTTGGCTATGGAAACTTTTGAGCTTTAAATGTGCTAGCCCAATCTTCTTGGGAGAATATTTGGACCTCTCACTCTGCTAAGATTTCTTTTTCAGCATCATTTAAGATGTTGAGCAATGTAGGGATTTGTACATAAATATCTGCCCCTTGAAAGCTAATCACAGGACATTTCCACTGGATTTGCCTAAAATATGAACAGATATTAGGAGAGAAAAAGTACTGCTCCTATTTTGAATGGAATTGAAAAATCAAGGAACCTCAATAGTGCTTGAGGGAGGAATAGCAGAATATTATAAATATTATGCTAGAAGGATGAGATGCTGCACCCACCCAGGTTTGATAGCATTCCAAAGGCAGGGAAATGAGTCAGGAGACTGGATTCTTTAATTTCTAATGTTGCAAGCTCCTAAATCAGAGAATCAGAAGCCTGGTTTTGTTTGTATTACAGTTACCCAACAGTTTGAAAAGGAGACATCAGACTCTTCATAAAATAATCTAGATTTATACCAATTGCTTTCAGCTCTGTGTGAATAGCTGTCCTGGAATTTGGAATGCTACCTTGAAATTGTTGAGAACTCTTAGGTTTGAGTTATGTTATTGAATGTGTTTCTTTGTTCTAAATCAATTATTTAATAGGGGAAAGGAGAAGGCATGAGAAATCCCTTGAATCATTTGAAGAGAGGATTGGTCCTGCTGCACTGAAACCCTTGGTCTGCAGATGTTCCCTAGGAGACCTTTAGTGAACATGAAAGAATGGCAGTGGAGTTTTCATTGTGCTCTGCCAGGTAAGGGGAATGAGGGATCAGGGTAACAGGTGGAAACCCATAAGTACCTAAAGGATGATGTAGGGAACACAGAGTAATGTTTGTAATACTTTGCAAATGGCTGGGGGTTTTTAAAATCTTTTGTCTCAAACTCTAATATAACCCACCAAGGTTCTAAATAACTAAATGATATAACTAAATAAATAAAGTTAGTACCTAAATTTTGTGTGGTTCTCTAGACTAAAAATATAAATGTGTTCTTATGGAAAAAGTAAAGGAATTTCTATATTGCTGAGTTTCTTGAGCAGCTTACCTCCTCACATTTGGACTGAAGTCTTTCAGGACTTGTAAGATTAGATTCCTTTTTTTTGGCTGGGCAAATGCAAACTAATACTAGATTGTGTAGGCAGCTGTGGATTGATATGAATGAATCATCAAAACTCATCAATATCTGCAGATGTTTTCTTGACAGCTGTAGAAAACAGAAGGGATGGAGCAGCAGGGTGCTGGAATAAATATTTTTTGTTAGCACATATGGGAAAGGAAGTACAATTCCCTTGAGTCTAAAGGTAGGAAGAGTCACCTGCTTGGAGATGTGTGGCAGCTTTTTCTTTCCATCCCAGCAGAGGAATGCTGAAATAGTGTCTTTCACTTTAATGACAAAGCCAGACTAGTTCTGAAATGAGTATCTGCTGTCTTCTGCAAATAAGATTGCAGCAGATGTTTCTGTTGCTCCCCAGTCTCAATCAGAAATATGAATTTCACTTAAAACACTGAGGAAAATATTATGAAAAAGCAGTGCAGACTTTGTGTGCTGGTGTGAATTTGGTGTAGAGATACCGTGGCTAAAAGCAGAGGTGTAAGACTTGCCTTTAATGGGTACCTTATCTGGAGAAATTACATAAACTTCTGGGCTTATCTTACAGTTCTGTGCACAAATAGGTGTGTGTGCTCTGTCTGAACATAGCAGACTCCAACCTGGGTCACAGAAATAGAGCAGGTCCTGTTCTCTGGGACCCCACATTGGGTTTTAGGAACATGGAGCTCCATTCCTCATTTGTTGTAAATTTTTTCCATGCCTTTCTGACAGTTCTGCCAATATATGGGCAGGTACTTATGCATAATTCTACAGGCTAAAATATTTGTATCTAAAAATATATAGGGAGATGTGCTCTTCCACTCTTGCAGAGAAGCAGTGAAAGGATTCCTGACTGCAGTTGTGTCCCCACTCTGGTTTTGGGACTGCAATCTCAGCCATAGAAAAGTGTTCTCCTGGAAACAGCAAACAAAGTGTCCTCTAATTTCTTTGTTTCCTAGTCCTAGTCCAAGGAACTTCATTTCATGTGGACAATTACATCTCCCTAAGCATTTACAAGCACATGCACGTGTTCTCCTGGGGTTTTCTTTACACTTGAGCGTAAAACACAAATCCCCATAGGTGTGAAAACTCCCTATCCCCACCTCTGGTTTGCTGTGTACCCTCACTAGGAGCAGTATAGGTGCACAGATAATGACTTCTTTCACAATGCAGTTGTCTAGCTCCAATTCACTTTCCTTTTCCCTTGCAATGAATTGCTTGCTAATGGCAATATAACCTTTTCTTCCCTCCCTCTCTATCCTCAATATAAATTGACTTGCTGCAACCTGCTACTCTCCAGAAGTTGCAAAGCCTAGGAAGATAATTTGTTGCTGGTGCTGATAGCATCTGTTTATTCTAATGCACCAGTTGGGCTGTGCTGTCCTGCACACGGGGGGAAAATGACCTTCAGTAGAATCACAAACTTAATTCAGCATCTCCCTCAGCAGCTGACTGCTGGGAATCTGAAGTCCCTGTTTTCAGGGAGGCAGCAGCCAAACCAGTGCTGAGTGGGGCTGCCACCAGGGAGGCAAAAGGCAACCTAGAGCTTCTTCAAGAGTGAGAAAATATTGGAATACTCACAGTAGATTTGTGTCCTGAAAAAATTCTGTGCACCAGATCTCTTTTAGGATGCTTGGATTCCTTGTTTTCATAAGCGTGAAAACTGCTTCTGCTACTTTGCACACCAATGCCCAATTATACTTCAATGCTGGTGCCTCAAGGAAGGTCTGATTAGGACATTCTTACTTGGAAAATCAGATAAATAAAGAAGATAATAGAGTTTAAACTAAATAATCCATAAGAGTTCAATTGGCTGACTGGTTGTGGTAAAATTGATAATAGTGGCACAAAAAGAACCTTCTTTTTATCTTATGAATAAACAGAAGATGAATGTTTTCTCTGGATAATGGAATAATTTTCACTTCATTGGTACTTGGGAGTATATTAATCAGGTTTTAAAGTTACATATGCAAATCTCACTGGGTTTTTCTAACTCCAAATCCTAGAGGTAGAAAGCTAAAGAGCTCCCTAGGTCTTTATTTTGATTTCTGATAAGAAACACTGTGGAAGTTCCAGAGGCTAAAGAAATCTAAATTTAGATCAATATTTTAAATAGATTGCTAAGATCATTAATAATTAACATTAATATTAATTCAAGGATATGCAAGGAATATATAAGGAATAACATACTAAAGCAATGTATCGTATGAAGAACCATCTAGTACTGTTGATTGGAAATTAATTATGGTCAGCTTCAGTTGAATTTCAAAAAAAGAAATCTACCTGGTTGATTATTACACTAATGTTGATGGAAGAACTTCCTGTATACCTCAAACTTTCTCCATACATATTCCTTCATAAACTCAAGTGGTACAGTACCAAATAAGAAATAGCAGATGGATTTCAGTTGTTTCAGTTACAAATATCAAAGTGGGATTTGTAAAGAGGTTTAAAGTATAAATACATGAAATAGTTGTGTTCGTAGTGGGATCTGTTTATTGCACTGGGCTGCTTAATGGTGTGGCAGTGACTGTAAGAAGGGCTGAACTCCACTCTGCTGGTGTTACCAGATGACAGAAGGAGCAGTTTAGCATGGTCCTTTGGTAGAATGGAAATACCAAATAATTTTTCTTTTCATGATCCTACAGGTAAAGGAAATTAAAAATCTGAGATCTATGTACCAGATGGAATAGACTGGGCTGAGAAACAGCAATCTGGCAAATGATTGAGGGCCTGAGTGCATAACTGGCTGAGTGTCATCTCTCACTCCAGTGCCATGGCCAAAGGGTCTAAAGCAATCCTTGGAGCCTTTCTAATGCCTGCTTGATATTCCCTGTCTCTATATTCAGGGCTTGCCTTACTGCTGTGTTTGGCATTGGTGCAGATGCTTTGGGAACATTCCACCCAGCTGTGGTACCCACAATTAAAGAAGGATGTTGAAAACCTGGCGATCTTTCAGAGGGGAGCCACAAGAATGACTGGAGGATTGGCAAACGCCTTTCAGTGCAGTCCATCCCCTCAGCTTACCAAACAACAAGTCAAGAGAAGTCTGATTTTCAAGTGTGCTATATAAAGAAGAGAAGTTCAGAAACAGAAGCTCCTTTGGGCAATAATGTTTTAAGAATTAATAGTTAGAAGTTGGACGAGTTCATATTGCATATAAGTCTTCAACACTTAACAGCGGAAACCATTCTTGGAGCAAAAGCCAGGGCTATGATTTATTCCATCATTTGCAGCAGAGATTGGCTGCTTTTCCCATCAGCTACACTCAGGTTCATGCAGGATATTCATTCAGAGCAGCCTTGTTGCTGGTATCCTTTCAGAAGTCAAACCTAGCTGTCCAGGGCTGCCCTATGGCTCTGTTAATTTACAGATCAGAGTTCTCACTCTGAACTCTTTGTGATCTACAGACACGAAATCCTTCAGCATACTAGCTCTGCTGTCTCATGCTAAACCCCATTCTTCAGTTCCACTGTAGGATTGGGTAGAAAAAGCAAGAATTTGTGGAAGAATTTGTATGTGAGATTTTGTTTGACCATGTGAAAAGTTTAGGGGCTAATGCTAATTTTAAAGCCATTCCTCTGTGTTTACAATTCCCATATCAGCACACAGCCTTTGGCAGGGGGCAGGGAAGGAGGTCTTGAATGAACAGTTAGGCTCCTTTCCTCCTTGCAATCATGGTCTGGCAGAAGGATCCACCAACATTTGTGAGATGGACATAGGAGAGCAGGGAAGAGAAGAACCATCTCTGTGGTGCCAGGTCCTACCCCTGATGTCCCCTGTAACAGAGCCTGACCTTGCAATTTTGACTGCCAGTCAGTCAGTATGGTGCCCTGTGGCCTTGGCTGTTACCCTGCTTTCCTCTCTGAGGAGAGAATTCCTCTTGGGCAGCAAAAAGAAAATGCACATTGGCTATGGCAGTGAGAAATTCTGCCTTTCTGCTGCCTACACTGTGCATGCCCTGTGAGAAAGAAATCTGCCTGAAATCTTTCCCAGCCCTTAAAAACAGAAATGGGCATGGCACATTTCAGTGTTCATTGAATTGGGATTGAATTCTAATATTCCTTGATCAAATCTCAAGTTTGGAGGATGTCTGAGCCTTGAATTTGGGTTATTGACATTTTAGAAACACTACTTTCTGGTCTGCTGCTCTAGGACCACTCAAAACTCTTCAAATAAAACCAGATCTGTGGTTTTCTCCACTTCCTTACTGGGCTGCTTTGATTTCTGAGCTCTGAGTTTAGCAAATAGAGGCCACTTTGCTTCCTCCTACAGAAAAGTATTGTGACCAGGATGATGTGGTGCTAGGAAATTTTGCTGAAGCCTTGATCTGAAATGTTTTATTTCAAGGGAGGTGTTTTTTTGCTTGCTTTCATGTCTATATATAGCTTTCTCCAGGAGCGCTTTTATAAGACCCAGAGTCTGCTATGATTGAAGTTGATTCTGTACTCCTAGTTTTCCCCATTTTTATTGGAGAAATTTCCCTTTTTCTATCCCTACCCCGACTGCAGGAGAGAGCCCATCACAAGGACCCACAGCTGGTTATGGTCCTGCCCCAGCTCTCCATGCTGACACCTACACAGGGCCCTTGGCTTTCTTTGGGCATCACAACAGCTGTGTTTATTCAATTGCTTGTGTTGAGCTGGGCTTCTGGAATCCCATCCCCCGGGAACTCTAAGGGATACTCCTTGTTCATTTTTTCTCTGTAAAGCTCTTTATCAATGTGGTAGATAGAGATGTAGTTCCCTGTTTCACCTGAAGGTTTTTCGTTTCCTGACTGTAAAGTGATATAAATATTTTAGTTATCAGCAGCTCATAGGCATTCAAGATAGGCCTTCAAGACATTTGATACCTTTGTGGAGCAATAGTAGAAATATCATTAATAATATATTTTAAAATATATTCTGTCTTATAAAGAAGTGACTTTGGTTTGAATTAGTTGGAAACTTCTGGAACAACCTAATAATAAAACTGGAAAGAAATATTCCCTTTTAAAATATACTGTCAATATCATCTCTCTTTAGTCAAGAAAAGATGGCTGTTGAAATTAACTTTGTGAAGATCCAGTCAAAGAAAAATAACTCTGGAATACATTGTGTTGATTCTTACAAGACAAACATTCTTTCTGGAAGTAGATTTCACCTGGAACAAGAAAATCAGGTGAGGAAGATTTTAAAAAAATATTTTTTGGATGTTGCAAATTTTGGTTTTTTGTAAAATAAATATATTCTATAATTAGACTGATGAAAGCCCTGTTTGTATAAGGGTCAGAATAAAGTGATAAATTAACTTGTTATTTCCAGTTTTTCAAAAATCAATACCTTTCATATTTGTATTTCTCAAAGTTTTCGGGAAAACAGATTAATGACCGTGTGTGTTCTCTGGGATAATGTGTCTATCAGGAACCCTATATTTTCCATTAGAAGATGCCCTGCATGGTAAATATTTCCTCTTCACCCAAAAAAACCTCTAATTACATGTCAGCCTTCCAGCTCCAAGTTGTTCCATTTGTGTGCAGAGAGAAAGGGTGAATCACTGTCTTAATTAAGGTCAGTATGTGATACCTTTGCTATTCTTCCAGCTATTCTCGGCTGGTGAATAAAGAGTTAAAAATAGGACACAGACTGTCCTCTTCTGTGGTCTTTACTGCTATTCCAGCATGTTTATAGAACCTTTCTCAGTGATAGTGTGTTTTGATTAATATTCACATTTCCATCCAGATTTTTCTTTAAAAGCCTAAGTTGAATACAGACCACAAGATCAATAGAATTCTGTTTGCCAGTACATCACTGGCAAGTCAGGCCATCAGTCACACTGGAACTTTTTTCAGCCTAAATCTGAGCTGATTGATCTTCATATTTTTAGTGCCCCTTGATAGGTTTATTTTTGTTTAAAGCACACCAGTAGAAATATCTCAAATCCATTTCTGGGACTTCAGCTAGAACAGTAGTTGAAAGTCAGGGTCAGGAACTTAAAAAATAGGGGAGAGAAAAAAGGACATGAGTTCTACATCAGTGCAGCATTTTCTCCCAAAAACTTGCATGAGCTTCACTGCAGGCCCCAGGGGGAAGAATTTTCTGCTTGGCCTACAGAAGGGAGTGTTGGTGTGTTGGGAGAGGCAGGGTGAGAAAGCAGCTATGTTGTTCTTAGAAAAGCTTCACTGGCAAACAAGCACAATAATTTTGCAAAAGAAAAAAAGTCCTCTCAGAAAAGGAGAACTTTGCTGACAAGGTGTTAAGAGATGAAAGATCTGCTTTTATTTCATTCTGTTCTCTAAAGGGATTTAGAATTTTGCTGTGTAGCTCTTTCATACCAGACTAACTTTCAAAGTAAATCCAGTTCTTTTGCCAACACACTTTTTAAAGGTGCAACACAACTCTATTTTCAGAACTTCATCTTGTTTGAAATTTGTTGGGTTTTTTCTGGCCTAAAGTGAGAGTGAGTGCTTTGGGTTCTGTAAAAGTAGTGGTAACATGATTGAATCCTGCAAAATCAACCACAAGTAGATATTTCTAACATCAGGCTGTGTGTGATTTCCTCCAGGATCAGAACAGAGATCCCACAAAGGTTCCTTAATGCTGCTTGGAGGCTGATCTCTGCCCTCATCCCTCTGTTCCAGAGCCACAGTCAGTGAACAGTGCTGAGGACCACTGACTCTCCCTTCTGGTGCTCCAGCTGGATCACTGGTGCCACGTGTGTGAGGTATGCTATGGAAATGATAAACAGCAGTTATAAGATTGCTGGGCTGCTTGGATTCAGCTTGTTGGTCTGGCTTTTTAGTATGTCTGGAATGGGAACAGAAAATGGTTTTGACCCGTTCAGAGTCTGTCATGCAGGTATGAGTATCTCTTTCACAGAGTGGGTGAAAAGAGTGAAGGAAAAAGATGTTCCGTGTGTTCAACTCGTGTCAGCATTGAAACACTTGTAACTGTTCCCCCATCAAGGCACGCTAAGTAGGGACACCTCACGAGGCAGTGTAAGTTCTGTATTTTATGACCTGCATACAAAACCTGTATTAGTTTCAACCTGCTCCTGGTAACATGTGTCTAATGCTAAATTATCTCTTTCATGTGGTTTTTGTATTACGCGCTAACCTCAGATTGCTTTCATGTGTTCAACTTTCATGAGTTCAAGAGTTTTGCAGGAAGAGCAGCGAAATGTGTTTTTGTCAATCTCTTTAGTTTTTGGGCCAAGCTGGGTTTCCAATGGGCAATTGGAACAGCACTGACTGCCTGGAGGAGCAGGAGTCAGCAGCCTGTGTGGTGCAGGCACGTGTGAGTGCATGTGCATGGAAGTGACTGCAGAGGATCCCATTGGGGAAGGGCTGTAACAGTGCAGAGTCAAGGCCAGAAGAACCCAGTGACAAGCAGACTGGGATGGATTGGGAACCCTACAGACAGTCTGTAACCCTCCAGACTCCTTATTTTCTTAAGCATACGTGTTTCTAGAGATGTAGAAGTGAGTGTATAAATGGCAGACTTTCAATGGTTCATGCCAAGCAATGCTGTGCCACAGTAGGGGGCTGGACTGACAGCTTTAGGGCTGCTGGGCTCACTTCTTGCTGGCCTGTCTAAGTCTGAGTCTGAGTTTTGACCTAGAACTAGTTTTAGATGCCTTGGGAAATATTTAGGATGAATGGCTTCCAGCTGGTTATTGAGATAGGCTTGGTACAAGCATGGCAATAGTCAGGGGGACTTTGTGCTTGTCATGGTGTCATGTGGATTTCCTGCCTTTAAAGCCAAGTATTCACAGCTCCTAGTTCTACCTGGGCCCAGAGTGGCCTTCCAGGGACTAGCCATGGAAAGGCTGAAGTGAGCAGTCCCCAGGGGTTGAATTAGTGCCCCTGGGGAGGCAGGAGCAGGGAGGCTGTGCTGTGGCAGGGCAGTGCAGGGGTTACAGCCAGGCTCAGGGAAGGAGCAGAGGCATGCCAGGGATACTTCTCCCAGACTGCCCCATGCCAAGGGCTGTCACTGTGATAGATACCATAGCGTGGGCTGGCACACAACATCTTCCTTAGGGGTTGTCTCTTCTCTTCTGCACAAAGAAGCCCCAAACCTCCCCACTCTCAGACCCTGCTTTGCTCTTCCCTGCCACAAGTCTTCCCTGGAAGGAGAGGGACAGCTCCTTTGTGTCTTCCTGAGTGGGATGATCTCAGCATGAGTCACTTGCAGCAGGATGTGGACCCTGTTTCTTTGGAAGCAGCACCCAACTAGCAGCTGCACAGCTCAGCACGTCCCTGACACAGCTTCTGGAACAGGGCAGGGCACCTTCCAAACCAAAGCATTCAAGGGCAAGGCTTGAGCATGCTCTAATTTTGTGAATGGCTCTCACCCAAGAGCAGGATGTAATGACCAGAAAAGGGTGGGGATATTGTGGATCCATTTCCCTCATTCCTGGTGTCCAGTTAGTATTCTCAAACAGTTCACTTCTGAGCCTACAGGGAAAACCACAGGAGCAATGAGCTCTCTCTTACAGATATTGGCTGTAACACAAAGGGAGATATTGGTTCATTGATCACTTTGTGGTCTTGGGTTGTGTCTCATTAGGGCTTCTCAAAGGCTGAGGATTATTCCTGAAATGTTCATTTGAGTCCCAGCCTTCTTGCTGTGGGAATCTGCATTGCTCCTGCTTGAGGTCTTCTTCTTCATTCCTAATTTTAAATGTATCTCAGGAGATTATCAAATACCTCCTAGACCAACACCTTCCTTTCCTCACAGAGAGGTCTACCCTCCCCTTGAGTCACTGGAAAACACTACCCCAAAGCCATTTGCTCGGGCTGAGTGACATGCTGGGCAGTTAATGAACCAGCACAGCTGTGTCCAAGCATCCCAGCAATGAACACAGGCTAAAATAGAAGCCACAAGCGGGAAACATGCAAACCCTTCCTGTGCCAGAGACAAAATTCAGGGAATGCTGGGCTGGATTGCTGGCTTTTCACGCCTCTCACTAAATAAATCCCAGTCTGCAGTCCACCCATTCGCTCTGTCCAGCTGATGGCTCCTTAAAAGCTTTATGGAGGCATTTCCATTGGGGCATCTTCCAGTAACAGCAGAATCCCTCATGCAACACCCTTAAGGTAGAAACACCCACTTAGGCTGGGTTTTGGAGTGGTTGGTTTGCTACAGGCAAATGGCCCATCACAGAGTTTAAATGACCAGCTTGCCCAGTTTTTAACCTCACAAAGATTTTGTTACAGTCAATCCTTTCCTGATGATTCCAGCAGCCTGTTCCAAGTAACTTCAAGATACATTTTGAAGTCTATTTAAAAGAAAGGGTGGAGTACTTGTTCCTCTTATTCTAGCAAGGAAACAAATCCAGGCCGGTCAAAAGGTTTCAACTAATATTGGATGATATTTGATATATGAAGATATTTGGGTTGTTTAATGATCCAGATGTGGTGAGTGGAAGAAAGTTGTCTAGCTTTTAATCAACATTTTTGCAATGCTGGATGAAGAAATGAGACCAGTAGTTACTATGTAGCCAGTTCTCATAATTTCATTCTGAATTTTGCACTGTGCTGCTATTAAAAAAACCAAAAAAAAAAACAAAACAAAAAAAACCCCAAAACAAAACGAAACAAAAATCTCTTAGATATTAAGAAGTTGAGTTCTCATAAAAAACCACAACCAAACAGTCCCCCAACCAATCCATAATGTGTTTCTAGCCCTTACACTTATGTATAACATGACCCATATACACCCAAAAGTAAAATACAAATACCTCACCAGATCTTAGAGTTTCTGAGTCAAGTCCTGTACACTCATATTCCACTTTGCATTTAACTTTTTGTGGTGTGGGCATTTCTGCAGTTATAAGTCATGGGCTGCCCTGAAGCAGTGTTTTGATCTCCCTTGCCTGAGCTTGCCCCATGAAAGCTTATCAGTAATAAATATTATCCCAAGTGACTGTGGTGTAAGTAATGGCATTCCTTGCCCAAAGATCACCTCCCAAAAATCACTCTCTGTTCATGTATGGAAAGAGCTGTTGGGGAGAAAGGTGCAAGTGACTCTTGCCTCTGCTCATAATGTCAGACACAGATCACCTGGACACCAAGAGCCCCAGCAGGACCCAAGCAATCTCTATTCCTGATGTCTACCCCTGTATTTCTGGTGAAGCCCATGTCTGAGGCTGTGCTCAAACCACCCTCTTCTCCCTTTTCTATAAGGAAGTACATGGTGCCTTCCTCTCTTTCAGTGTGGCAGCCCAGGCCAGCTGTGCACAGATGTGCACCTTCCCAGCAGCAGCAAGGCCAAGCTCACTCTTAGCAAGGACTGATGCCTTGGGCCTGAGCTTGGCCAGCAGCCACCAACAGGGAGAGATGTGAAGGACATCAGACCCTGCATTTAAGTCCTCCATGGCTTGAATCCCTGCTTTCACCAGCACCATTGCTCCAGCACTGTCCTGGAGAAGTTTCCATGCAGTACTGTGGGGGAAGCCCAGGCACTCCCTCCTTCACTGCCCATGGGAGGTGAGTGTCACTTGTGATCCTACGAGGAAAGAATGAGTCTCCTTTTTTAGTACTCCTCCTTTCTTCATTCTTTTGTTTGCAAATACAAGTGGTAGAGGGGTGGGAGGATTTGGAAATAGACTGCTTCATCTGTATTTTTAATTAAGTGCTCTGCATTTTAGGCTTTGCTGTAAAATATGATAGATTTCTTCAATAATAATTACACTGGGGAAAAACAGCTTCATCTGAGTTGCATAAGACTTGCTTTATCCAGGCATGTGGTTTTATAAGAGCTTAAATGTGATTATCTAGGAAAGACCACAAGCTTTTGTTTAGTGATAAGAAGGGTCAAAAAATTAAAGGAAACACAAGCCATAAACCCCTCTCTGAAGGCTGTTTTGTTCCACCACAGCACACTAGTGATTCTCCCTGGAATCAGCATGTGGTCCCCTTATCTCGTGGTGGGGAGATAGACAGTCCCTGGGGGAAGCAGTAAACTGCCTGAGTCTTTGAGTCAAGGAATGGAAAACACAGAGTGTGATTCTCAAAGTCCCTGTCCCTAATCCATCCTTAAATGTTCCCGTAGTTCTGTGCAGTTTGAATTCCCTTAATTACGTGATGGATTTACAGTTTAACATTTCAGATATAATTACCTCTTATTGAAAACAAAGGAGACACGTGCCAGTCTGAAAGAGTAAAGACATAGCCCCGAGGAAAGGGATTAGTTCATCTTGTCTTTTCCCCTCACACATGCACATGCAGATATTTCTGCACAAGTCCCTCTATACCTACTTGTCAGTGCATTCCTTGTTCCTTGGCTTCCAGGGCTGCTCTTTCTTCATGCCTCTGGGAAGTGGTTGAAAAGTCCTTTGATTAAGTTTCATGGTCATCATGATAGGCTCAGGTACCAACTGAGGTCCAGCTATTTGAGCTTTGATATATGTGGCAAGACTATAAGAAGCTGTTTAACAGTGCTTGCCAAGGTTTGGACAACTGGAAACCTACTGGGCATCAGGCAAGAGCACCAGGGTGTGCATTGAAATCACTGTACCTGGTTCATAGAGTGTAAAGTTCTTCACATGAATGCTGGCTGTGTGAGGCATTAAATCTCATTTGCTAAATCCTCTCTTTGGAGTCCTTTTTTCATTTAGGACAGGCAACATGTCTGCAGGATCTTCCATACCTTGCTTATTCTCTCACTGGAAATACCTTGAGTTACTCTTGGGACCTGGCTGTTGAGGGAATTGATTGCAAATAGTAGCAGGGCTGGACTCCAAATTTTGTTTGCATTTAGATATTTTTATGAAAGCTATTCACTTGCTGCTATCCACTCAAACCATTTGAGTCCACTCCTAAATATAAACATGATGACTAATCCCCTTTTCTACGGGTGGACATCACTAAGATTGGACCACGAGTAGTGAAAATGAATTTTAAAAAGCCAATAAGAGGTACCTTTAAAAGTAAGCAGTGCTGGTACAAGTGAGAGAGATACTGAGACAGGGGGCACTGAGGTGTGTACGTGTGTATGTAGACACATAGTCAGCTTTGCAGAATGACACTGAAGAATTATCTCCATTACAGCAGGGTGGTGCCATTTTTCCTATCAGCCTCATTCATCTCTCCGTGTCCTGTGCCAGGAATAAAAGGTTGTGATGATCAGTGACACAGAAACAGCTACCTGATGGTCCTGTTGTGTACACACCAGGGCTGTTGCCCTGGAGACCACATGGCAGCACGGGCAGTGTTCCTGTTTTCATCCAGATGCTGGGAGTTGCTTGGAGAAGTCTGTCCACCAGGGAGGTTAATTGAGGCCTTAATCAGCACTGGCCTCCTTGCCCTGTGGCTTCTTGCTGCCCCTGCAGAGCTCCTAGAGGGGAACAACACAGTTACCAAAATACCCCAGGAGCAGAGGAGCTTTGTGCACTGATTTTTGCTTGCAGCCACATGTGGCTGTGCCACAAGTCATCGAGGAGTGAGGCCACTGAATCCTCCTGGGGGTCTAAGCCTCTCCTGCCTGTTTGCAGCCCTCTGCCCTGCTTACCAAGGTGGTGTCAGAGGGCTGCCTTGGCACAGCTCAGTTCTCCACTGAATGTGGACACAGCAATGTCTACAGCTGAGCTGTCTAGACACCCCTTCTAACAAGAAAAAGCAAGAGGTGTGGTTAGGGGCTGAGTCATTTTAACCTGACAGCCCAAACAAGCCTGGCTAATCTGCCCTAAGAAGATGCTTGTTCTTTTCCAGCAGCTGCAACATCAGCCCAGAGTGCTCAGGTTGGCTGGAGATCCTGCACTGTAAGGCAAGCTGAATCCTTCTCCCTGGTTTTGTGTTGGCTGTGGCCATGTAAAGCATCAACAGATGAGAATGTTGGTTTTGTTCTGTACTGATCTCCATGTCTTCCAGGTCTTCCAGGTGCTGTTTCTGGGGTTGATAAAGGAACATCCAGCTATCAAGTCAGTGCCCCATCTTGAATTTTTATACATCCCTCTTCATCTTATAATGAGCTGTATACCTGGAGGTGTGTCTCAGTGTGGTCAGTGCAACAGCTGGGCACAGTGCTGAGCAAGGTTGTATCTCCTTTCTCTAGGAAGTCAGACCCTCCTGAGAGCTACCATCAGTTACACACAAAGTCCCCAAATATCTTGGTGTCTCCTTTGCCCAAGCATGAGATCATTACCTGTTCTGGGGGGGTAAGTTGGGTCCCTTAGTGAAAAAAAGCCCACAGCACCAGAGTTAAAAAAGAGGGGAGATTCTAAGTGACCTTTAAGTGTGTGGCTGGGGGTCTGCTAGCTGTCCTCCAGTTCTGGGCTGCTTGCAGATCCTGGTGATAGGCATGGCATTCAGCAGGAGCTCCTAGCATCCAGTCCATCAGAGGAGCAGTGTATAAATCAGGAGGTGGATGCAAGGAGCCATCAAGGGTGAGGAGCTGGCTTTAGGGATGTGTTTGCACCCATCTGAAACCTGTCCACTGTCTGAGATGTTAAGCCATTTTCTGAGCTTCTCATCATTGTGTTGTGCTCTTTCTTTCCATTGAGTTGTATAAAGAACAAGCCTTTGGGGTAGAACTTTTCTGCCTTTGACACTCCCAACTCATTCTTGCAAGTTTATATTTGTTGTTGTTTTTGTTGAGTAACCAGTAATAAATAATGTTTTGGTCAAGACTCTTAAAATGGGTCGGTGAACCTCAAAGCCTCTCTGAGTCGTCTGTACCATGAGGGCCATTCCTCCTGATTTAGAATTAGATGAAGCACTGACATCCTAGGACATTTTAGAATGAGATCAAACAACCAAAATTTTGTGCTCTATTGTATTTAGGGGGATGTAGCATTCCCTAACAAATCCTGCACACCTGGATGTAGACAAAATAATAAAGTCCTGAACAGTCTAAAAGAAAATACCTCTTCCATTCAAAAAATGTGGGTTAGAAAGGAGACTTTTGCCTTGTGCCTCCTGCTTCAGTTTAGAGTTAAGCAACTTCCTTCTACGGAGAAAGTGTTTCTGTAAGTGGCAGAAGAAAAATATTGCAGAGAAAAAAGAGCTTCTGAATTCCAAAAATACTGTCTCCTTTCAAAGTAAGATTTATATGCAAGAAGACAATCTCTCTTACAGAGTTTTTCCTGTCACTTGGAGTCCACTCACTGGAAACAAGCATACAGTTTAAAAATATATTGGAAGAGCAGCTTGGACACAGAGAAAGGAATGACCTGTAGTCCTAAAAAACAGAGAAGCTTTTCAGTAGCTTGGGGCTTGGAACAAGAAGCTAAAAGTTATGTAACACCAGTAAAATTTGGGACATTCTTCTTACCTAAAAAATAACCATCCTTGGCTTCCCACATTAGTATCTCTCCTTAGGGATTACATTAACTGTTTCATGGGCAAGCTGGATGGAAATCTGCAGCTGTGGTGGTGACTTTTCTGCAGGGTCTACAGGGATGAGTGAGTGGCTGGGTTATTTGAGGCCTGGTGTTCCTGAGCCCTCTTTGTCTGGGATCCAGACAAGCCTTCCTGTTGGGAAACACTGTCCTACTTCTTCAGTGCCAGACAAACAAGGGGACAGCTCCTGCTCCAGCAGGACAGGGGAAGCAGTAAACTGTTTCCAGTTAATGCTACAAGCATGAAGTGGCTCCTGGAGTTATCAAAGCAGAGGTAACACACCTCCTTTCTTGCTGTCCTTGGTTTTATTAAGGTAGTTTTGGTTCTTGCAAAATTCTAAGAGATGCTGTGTGGGCCTTTTGCAAGGGAAAGGTTGGATGCTCATGTGCACCTCCAAGGGGGAAACAATGGGTACCACTAGCTCTGTTTAAGGACACAACTTCATTTCCAGCATGAGTGGAAAGTATGTAGGAATGCATAATAGCTTTTCATAGAACAAAACAATAAGCTAAACAAATTGCCCCCTATTCAA
>WEIU01004879.1:590966-615510 GCA_013389925.1 Aegithalos caudatus | reverse complement strand
TATATATATATATATAAAATCTTTGGAAGAGGATAGAGCAAGGACTTGTTTGTCCTGTGATATTGCTGCCCAGCAGTGCCTGGCATTGACTTTGCTGCTTTGGTGAACTGGTAAAGTCTCAGCAATGCTCTAAGGAGCACTCTGGTTTGTCCCTTAGCAAGCACTGTCTAGGAAATGGGGAAAGAGGTGCCAAAGATAGTTTGTGACACCTTTGAAACTGATAACTTGAGTCTGTAAGTTGAGATGCTTTTTTGGAACTGTGTCCAGGTTGTCATGGGGCTGCTTAAGAAACCCCAAAATCCCACAGTAGCCTCAGTGGTTCTCCCTTTGTTCCACCACAGATGTCCTGCACAGAGGCAAAACCAGATGGATCTGCCTTCAGTGGCTTTTGGTTTTATTCTGCCTTTTGTTGTTATTCTTTATGGTATTCAAACAGCACAGTCTTTTTGTCTCCTGTCTCCTTGTGACCATTGAAAGGGGTCCACAGACTGCCCATATAAAAGCATGTGTGTGCATACAGCCCATCTGCTCCACTGATGACTAAATGGGCTATTACATGTACATTTAATAACTGTATCACATGCCTAGTTTTCTCTGTGTGAAAAGCATAGAGGTACCTATCAGCAGATATAAATGCCTACTGAAGGCTGTGATGTGGTAGAAGGGCTCTTAGCAGGAGATGTGTGGGAAGTAATCTTTGTTATGGCTGTACCAACCTTAACTAGCCCAACTGTGATGATCCCAAGCTGAAGAAACCTTTGTACCACACAGTATTTTCCAGTTAATTATATATATTTGTGCATCTGGGTGTGTGTGTGTGGACAAGTGAGATCATCCATTCCTGTGAGAGGTTTTTTTTTATCCTATCCAGAACATTTTTCCTTTCCCTAGCTCCTTTCCAGGAGCTCAACAACAACAATAGGGCCAAGGGCCTTCCCTCTCATCTGGTATCTGCAGTCCAGTGTCTGCACTGGGGTGTGGGCTCTCCAAGTCAGCTCCAAGGACTCCTCCAGCTTGAGTCTGCTGCATTTCCAAGCTCAGATAACATGGGATGTTTTCAGTCCAGTTTGGCTGCTGGCCTGGTTCTTGCCAGAAGTAGAAAAAGGGAACCAGGAAAACAAATAATTTTTTTTTTTTTTTTTTTTTTTGGTATGTGTCTGAATATGAGAGAAAAATGACAGAGAAAAATTCTAGATTTTGAGCTATCTGGCATCCCTTAGTGATGTGCAATCAAGGGTCTAGCCCACATTTAATTCAAACAGGTTTATTCTAAAGTTGTATTTGAAAAATTCGATTTCAGCACTTGCTTAGAAGTCTAGGAGCTAGTTTTGGTTGATTTTTATAAGGTGGGTTGGTCTGGTGTGTAGGGTTTTTTCTTTTGGAAAATAGCACTATTATTTTCTCCTTCCCGTATTTTCTTGGATCAGAAGGTTGACTGAGGTGCCAAACTGTGGCTGGCTACAGCTCCAGCACATCTTGTAACAAGGCAGGCCATGACACGCCAGAGTGGTGGAGCGTGGTATGTACAGTCCAGGAAAGATGTGACAGATTGAGGCTGCTGATAATGTTCACCACTCTGGATCTTCTACTGAAATCCCCTTCTTCCAGGTAGTTTAACTCTTGAGACACTGATATGAGGAGCACCTGAAGAAAAGAGATGCCTACAGACACCCACCAACAGAGCAGTATTTCTTAAGTGTAGAGCTGGGCAAGAGTAGAAGTATGAGTTACCCTTGCTAGCAGGGGAAGCATCATTTCTGCCCAGTTTCTGTGTAAGGCACTGTGCTGGCTGGGATCTGCATTCCTTCCCTGCTTCCACAAGGAGTGTGAGGAGCACCAAGCAGCACCACCACAGGTTGTTTCTCTTCAATGTAAGGTATGACAGCCCCAAAATACATTCCTCTGCCCTTGGTCAGAAAGGGCATTCATAGTCCTCCCACCCTTCCCATTCATCATCTCCCCCTTTGCACACCTAGAAAACACACAGTGGTGTGCAATGCCTGTAAAATTTACATACTATAGGCCAGGCCTTCAAAAGGTACTTTAGTTCTGTCTTGGTTTGGGGATATAAACAGGCAGTTAGGGATATAATCTTATGTTTATAATTTTGGTTTGGGTAAGGTGGCATGTACCAGTGGGATCCTACAGCCCTGTCCTACAGACCAGTCCAGAAAGGAAGGAGGCAAGCTGGATTATGGGATTGTGAGTCTTTAACCTGCAAGAAGAAGGTTGTGCAGGGGGGTTATTGCTGAGTATAATACACCCTTCCTTCCAAAGGAAGCTGCAGTCTTGTCTAATGAAGTCTTTGCCTTGTGAGAGGCAATGAAAGCTGATTGCTGTACTCATCAGGCTCATGTTTTCCTTTGGAGACTCTTTCACCTTTCACACCCCAAATGTTGATAACATCAATCTGGATGGAAGGAGAGACTGTAGAGATGGTCTGAACATCAGGATTACTCACCTGCCCTGGAGGACTGATCTTCCTCCTGCTCACCTGAGCACTAGCAGGGCTGTCTTGGTGAAGCTCCATTCCTGTTTTTACAAGAGGAGGTATAAGCAGTTTCCAAAATTTGGATAGGAAATACACTTGCAGCTCTCTCTTCTTTAAAATAACAGAGAAGAGAAGAGAAGAGAAGAGAAGAGAAGAGAAGAGAAGAGAAGAGAAGAGAAGAGAAGAGAAGAGCACAATAGTCATTACTTTATTGAAAATAACAAATCTCCAGGATACCCTGGGCTTGGGTTAGAAAGACAGTATTTCTCCACCTAGCATTGGACAGGCTCAGGCCAGCCTCTAGGATGAGTCCTTCATTTGGGATAGAAGCCCTGTTTCATCAGGAACACACTCCACAAAGAAGTTTTACAAATCATAAACTAAACTCGATGAACTTTGCCTGGCACAATCCAAAGATGGATAAGAAAGGACAGACTTCCAGAAGCGGTCTGAATTAAGATAATTGTGTTTTGCTGGAAAAGAAAGGAAAGAAGGAAACACTTGTTAGTTTGTAATTTTTCCCAGCCTTGTCAATAGAGCTGCTGGTAAAGGGAAACTAGAGCCCTGTTTGTTATTTGCAAGCATTTATTAGTATATATATATATATTTGTTCTTATGAAACATAATCTTCACATTAAGATCCAGCCCTTTCTGTTCACCTTCTTAATTATCTGACTGTGTCCATTTCTATGGAATTGGCTGCTACACGTAGCCCATCCATCCTGCATCTGTGCTGGAGAACAGAATTACTGAAAGATAAGATCAGTTATTGCACACATGTACTACGCCTTATCTGTTCTGCTGTACCCAGCCACACGCACGCCCTCAGCCAGCAGCCTTCAAAAGACAGCCTGTGCCCTGCTCAGCAAGGGCTTAACCACCCTCCCTGGTCCCAGGACAGGAGCTGGAGAAAGGGAAGTTACCTTATTGTAAGTGGTGTGCTCTAAAATTACACCCTCGCTCACCTTGCGGTAACTTGCTCATGTAGTCATGGCCTTAAGGCTTTTCTTTAGTATCCATGCCCACGACATCTAAGCATTTTTATGGTGCAGCACACACTAAACATTAATTTCAAATTATTGACAGTATTTTCATGACTCAACAACTTTGTAATGACTATGTACCTTGTTAAAGTCTTGCAGCTCTTTAATAACAAAGTTTTCCCTGATCCCTTGGCATTCAAGCATTATGTATAACCAAAAAGAAATGCATAGCTGAAGTGGTTTTTTAGGACACTCGATTTAAAGTGAGCCCAAAGCAGCAAAGGACTCTTTGAACATCTCCAGAGTGGACACTCCCAGAGCTGTCTGTATACAGTTTGAATTAATTATTCTCTTCATGGTAATCGTACAAAATGTCCCTCAGGCTCTTTTTGACTGCCTTGCTGCCCTTTTGTGATAATCCCTTGCTATCCACTGGGGCTTTCTGTGGTCCTAAACTTAACATAGAAAGCCATTTTTATCTAGGGGCTAGGGTGTGAATAAATGCAGGGAATGTCTCTCAACATGACTTTGTGTTTGTGAGCCTTTCTCCAACTTGATTAGAAATGCTCAAAGTTTCTTGCAAGCTGCCTTTAAGCATCCTCCTGTGACACAGCTGCAGTCAGAAGGATTTCTTCTCCCATAGGTCTTGTGAATTAGCAAGCAGCCAGGAGCAAAAGGGAAGCTTGAAGGCAGACTAGAGGCTTAGGAGATGGAGCCCTTGGTCTGTTTCTTCAGTGCACCACATAAAATGACCTTTGCCACCCTTGGGTAATGCAGGTGTGACAGAGCCATGCTGTCTGCCTTTTCTGGGCTCAGCTAAACCCCTTTAGCTGGGGTTTCAAGAGCACTTCCCAGCCTCCACTAATTTCAAATGGGGACACATGTGCCTCTGGGATTCTTGAAAAACCCAGCTCTTAATGTTTTATAGAAAGGGTCTAAAGGGCCAGAAGGATATTATTCACATCATTTGTTGTGATGAGTCCTTTGGATGGAGGAAATTCAGTGAAGCATTGCAAAGATCCTTTGCAACAAGGCCCACAACCTCCTGTCTTTATTGAGCATCAGCAGAGCACACAGCACAACATTTGGGCTTTGTACCCAAAGGCCACCTCAGTCAGGCAGCAGACAGCAGCAGGTTACCTGCTTTGGAAGAGCCTCACTGAGCTCCTCCTGGCAGCTGGGCTGCTTCTGAGAATTTGAAAGGTGTGCAACTCTAGTTGTTTCATCATTTAAACATCGGTTGAGAAACAGCTTCTGCTAGACTTAGACAAAAACACCAACCAAAAAAGCCAAAAACAAAACAACCAAAACAAAACCCAAGCACCAAAGCCAATAAACCAATGTAATCAGCTTGGGACACAGCCACAGCAGAGCTGCTGTTTGAGGTGAGTCAGACTTGTGTCCTTGGGCACTGCCAGCTGTGCCCCAGCTGTGCTGGAGACCACACTGGCAGGTTTGCTGGCTCAGGTCTCATACTGCCTTGTACCTACCTGCTTCAAGGCCTGCAGAACCTACAGAGACCCACTGCAAGGTAGGCTGGCATAAAGGCTGGCTTAGAGGCAACATCAGCTTGCCTGTGAGAGGGACTAAACACCTCCAAGCAGCAGCAGCCCTACCACTGCACAGGACCCTACATGAATTTCTGTGCCCTGCTGTGACAGAGCAATGGTGGTCTCAGATGTTCTGGGCCTGTGAGAGCTGTGGTCGGTCAGTTTGGGTCACAGGTAACATGACCAGCATTCTGTCAGGCCATCATCCTTCTTATTTCAATGTAAACACTTCCCACCTGTCCCAAATATGCGTGCCATTCTCCAAGACTCTCCAGCATTGCTTGCATTTGCAGAACTCTATTCCCTGCTCCCGCTCCCTGTGCCGCATCTGTTCCCATCACAGCTGTGGCCACCCTGTCCTGGCTGCTGACACCCTGGCCCCCCTTTCCCTCCAAACCACCTCCCCTTCCAAGATCAAAATACTCTGTTTTTATTTATTTACCCTGCAGCTGTCAGTGTTGTGTCTGGGTCACTGCACTGCAACATGGACGGACACAGGACACACGATATGTGGAAAATCCTTAAAACTGCAATCCTGGTAGTAACCAACATACATACTATCAACAAATATATCCTTGGCCCCTTGCACATTTGAAAACAACAGGTCCAGGTGATGGAACAAATGACGTTGGAGGCTGGTACGAGATCCTGGCCCAAACCAGAGCTGCCTTTGCCCGTGGGCAGGGAGAAGAGTCAGGGCAGGAGATAGAGGCTATCCCAGGGCTGCCCATCCCCATCATTTTTGGCACTGCACAGATATACACAAGGCAGAAATGTGGCTCTGAGATACCAGAGCTTTGTTTTCTCTCTGCCCACATGCTGCTTTTTGAGATGAAGGGAAATGCTCTCTCAAATGTCTCAAGGTGGAAGATGCTCTTGAGGAATAGCTGGGATGATGCATGGTGGCAAGGAAAGGCAGAGCCTGGAATTTCTTCTGTAATTTTCTTCTGTTTGCTGATTTCAAGCTCATTATCCAGACACTTTGGAGCTGAAGTCTTAGCCCTGTTTAGCCACAGCACCTTATAAAGACAGGCTGGTACATGGCTCTGCATTGGCCTCTCATTCCTACATCAGTGCTTAGGAAATTAAGTTAGCATTCCAGCAAACTCCAGCAGGGTACCCAACACCCTGAGGCCCTGCATGCAGAATATTCAGTTGATTGCTTTGGGAGGCTGTTGTGTCCTCATGGCCATTGGGAACCAGGGGTGGATCAACTGGCGCAGGGCTATTGTGTGTCAGCAGCAATTGATTTTTTCAGTATGTCAGATACCATTTTATAGCCAACCACTTTGTAACCTCTACCCCACCAAAATGGAAATGCCCTCTAAAAAATAGCTGTAGTCTGCCCACTGCTTGAAGATGCTCACCCAAGTTTCAGCTACACCATGCCCAGGGCTGTGGTTTCCTCAGCACAAGGAGCTGGGTGCAGCTGAAGGCAGCATTCCCTGCAAGCCCAGGTGTTCACTCCTGCTGGCAGCTGTGATTCAGGGTGAGGGAGGACACACACCACAGCACTTGGGTGTGTGGCTGCACACCAGATTTTCTTCAGCTGCCAGCCAGTGCCTCAGGCAGTGCTCAGGGACACAGGCACTGCACTTTCCTCTGTACCTCCTCAGTATGCAGGAAGAAAAAGGCATCATTCTCCTCATGTACCATCAGGATGATGTTAAAAAAGCCTGGCATGGAAAAAGGAATTTTCTTCTTGTCTTTCTCCTTCCCTAAGAATATCTAGTTTTTAGGCCTGTTTAAAATCAAAACAAGTAAACTAATACCCAGCTGAGGAAGAAGCTGGTATCAGCACTGTGGCCAGGTCACAGGTGCCCTTGGACAATTTCCAGTCTGCTAAGCCCTGGTACCTTCCCAAGTTCTGGAAGGCAATGAACAGAAACTCAACCAGAACCTTGCTGGAACCTCTCTCTGACCATGAGGACATGGTTTTGGCATCCAGGCTTGTGGGAAAGGGGACAGAGATGAGCAGGTAGGCTATGGCAAATGGCTCCAGGTAGGTGTCACAGTAGCTACAGGATCTGGAATCTGGCATTTGATGTGGCAGTAGGATTGGGAGCCTTATTAAGGGGTGTGTTCAGTGGGGACGTGCCAGCTCCAGGCACCAAACTCTCACTGTGATAGTCAATTGTCACAGTCTTCAGCCAGGGAGGGATGTATAGGAGCCTGAGGGCTGCAGAAGGCACTGGGAGACCAGAACCTGTGTCACAGTTTTACTGCCATGCACTCCTCAAGTTCTGCAGCTAATGCAGCTCATTGAGAATCACAGCCCAAGCCATGTCCTTCCCTCTTCTCCACATTTGCCCTCCCAACCCTCAGGATGTGCCTCCTTGCATTGTGAGACACTGAGAAGAGACATAGAGATGATGAGAGGTGAGAGAGAGAAGATGGCTCGTTTCTGGCAACTTGACTTTGTACTTGGTGTTGGTTCCTTTCTCAAAAGCATCCTTTGAGAAGACATAACCCCTTTCAAAAGGTGCAGGAGGCTGAGATCTACACTGATATTTATCTATTATTGTTCTATAGTGTATGTAAGTGATGAAAACAGCTACTGACAGCCTGGCAGGTTAGGCAGAAATGGATTGCCTGGAACTACAGGTTCACATCCCAGCAGTAAAATTTCCAGTCCTTGAGATGCAGCTAAACTTGTAGCCAGGAGCCTGCTGGGTGTTCAGAGATTGATGTTAATGACATGCTATGCAAAAGCATCTCTTCCAGAACAGAATCTTCTTCCCTCCAGAGCAGCACACTCAGTTCTTGCTGCCTTCCACCCCAGAAGTGGCTGCATGTCTGATTCTGGCCATGTATACAGCAGTATGAAGCATGTTGAGACTCTCCAGCATGCAAGGCATTACAGAAATGTAAGACAGGATCTGAGCTATGACAAGCAGAGTGCATGGCATCATATTCCACTGTGCAGCACGGGAAATAGGGATGCAAAATATGTTCTGGAGCTGAATAAGCCATTTCAATAAAATAAGGACTGAGATGTACTTTTGTCTCCAAATTTAAACCAAATAAGACCATAATGTTTTTCACAATGTTCTGTCACAGTTAACTCGTGAAATTACCCCACCTCCATTGCCACTAGCTATTTTCTATTGTAGGAGTTTAATTTATCACTCCAATAACTGTAAAACACCTCAAAATTAGAGCAAAGCGAATAGGAAATCTTGTAGCTGGATTGCAGCAGAGTGAGTAATTTCAATACTCAGTGCACTGTACAATCTCTGACCCCAATGATTACTTTTCATTTCTCTTTAGATCTCATGGGACTTTTTTGTTAATTGGACTTTCTCTGTGAGAAAGCATTTCAGATGTGAACATTTTTGTAGGTCTTCTTGCTGCTTCATGATTTGTGGTTAGCTTGGTGCTGGAGAAACCCAGCAAAAATCTCTCTGGTTAGCCCAGTGGAATCTAATCTAGTCCAGCTGCAACCCCTGAGCAACAAATTGCAACATCTAAAGATTTTTCAGGCCAAAAAAATTTTAGCACCTCATCACATCCAGTCACCACTTCCACCTGGAGCAAAGGGAAGAGGGGAGCCCCAGCAGAGGATGATGTGTTTGGGCTTAGAGTGCATCCATGGGGCAGAGACCCTCAATGCAAAGCATCCAGCCAGCCTCCATCTCTGCTCTTAGGCAGGAGTTGCAATAGTGTCAGCCAGGGAGTCTGAACTCTCTGTCCCTTGCTGGTTACAGTGGAGTCTGTGGAGCCTGGTGCCTGCAGGGACTGTTCAGCAGCACCTGCAATCTCTGTTTCTCTCTGCTGTGGGATGGGCTGGTGGGAGCAGCGCTGGCCATGGGAAGGGTTTGTGAAGGGGGATGGCTTTCCTGTGCTCTGTAGGGTGTGTGTGGCTCCTGAAAACCAAGCAGCCAGCAGCACCGGTGTGCACCAGAACCTCAGCTTGCACAGACTGGGGCTGCCATCAGACTCACCAGCATAGGTGGCACTGGGTGTGCAGAGAGGACAGCTGGCTTTGTGTGCAGCAGGAACCCAAGAGTTCACACCACTTCTCAGAAAGGATTTGCTGAGCTCTCTGTTATGTGTCTGTGTAGTTCTGGACAGCTCAAATCTGCTTTGGCCACCCTTGCATGAGCTGTGCATGATGCCTGGAGATGCTTGGGGATGTTTGATTGTCAAAGCATTTTGGTGTCAAGGGCCTCTCCACATCCTCTATGATGTGATCCCTGGCTATTTGCAGGACTGGGATCCCACCCCTGTTCTACTTAGAACCACACTGAGGGTAAGTGACCACTGTGTCAAAACTGTTCCTGATGTGACACTATCTAAGGTGCTGGGTATGCAACTCTGAAACAAAGCACAAGTATGTGAGCTCATTCACCTGCTGCAGCAAATAACTGAAGAGAGCAGAGCCCAGGCCTTCCTGTCTCCAGGGCCTGGTCTTCCTGAAAACAACCAGAGAGGCTGTTTCCTTTTTGGGGAATTTATTCCCTTCTGCTTTAGCTCTTTAAGACATTTGGTCTGGCCTTGCCACAGGTTTCAGTCCCTGGTGCTCATCCATGGCTCAGTGAGCCAGGTTCAGCTGTTGCCATGTTGGGGTTGGGAGCTGTTTAGCTCCTCATGTGCACCCCAGAGGAGGAGCTTGCCATGGAGCAAAATCTGCTTCAGCACCCAATTCCTGGGATAGGATTGACTGCACTGTGCTCAGGGTGCAGCCCACCCAAGTAACAAGTGGCAAAAGCTGGCATGTCTGGAGCCCTGTGCTCTGTCCTCTGCAGTACCTGGTGCTGCAAAGGGGCACAGACAGCAGCTGCTGGCATTCCAGAGTGCCCAGCTCCATAACTAACCTGGCAATCTCCCTGCTGGTCCCCACTCTCTGCTCGTTGGGTTATCACAGCCATCAGCAGCCCCAAGGACTGGCAGCAGCAGCAGGGTGACTCACCTGGCCTGGTCCTCCTTGCACTAAATCTTGCTATCAAGATGATAATCTGCCGGTAATTTTTGCTCCAGCTGAGATCTGCAGGCCTGCTCTCACGCATCCTGCTCTCCCTGTAGGCAGAAAGCTTCCCCCCAAATTACCCCACCCTCACCGGTGTGCCCACAGCCTCTGGCCACTCTCCAGCACATTGTCTGGTTTGGAAACCAAAAACCTCTGCCCTAGTACCTAATTTCAGGAATTAGGCTCTGGAGGCCAGTGAGGTGCTGTGGAGAGATTCAGGGAAGTGCATTTTTGTGGAGGTTGCAGTGCTGAAGCCATTCATCACAGTCAGGGAGGAGGTGCCCACCCTGCCCTGCTGAGTACAGTTAATAATGAGCAGCTCTCCCTAAAAGTTTCCTCCTGGCCCCATAATGCCCAGACAAGGACCTGTCACATCATGGCACAGCAGTGGGAGAAGCCATTGGACCTTCAGCAGCTCCAGAACACAGAGCAAAAGCTGTGAAGTGCAGATGTGCATTGCTGCACTAGTAACAAGCACAGGTCATGACTGTGTCTTGCTCTCTTCTCCATTCCTCCTGTCACCCATTTACCTCCCTTTTCTTTCTCTCCCCATCTCTCCTGTGTGATGTTATATGTGATATAGGGGCTTTGTTCAAAGAGGATGCTGTGTTACAGGACTGGGCTGAGAACTGACAGCTGATTTCATGCAGCTCTGAACAACTCTCACTCCAGCCTGCCCAGGCACATAGAGGTGCTGAGAGAAACTTTCTGAAATCTGTAGCTGATTTCCCTGGTCTGACTTTTGGGTTTGGGGTCTTTGTGATAAAAAAGCCAGGCACACACATCTACACACTACTGCACAGTCACAAGCATTTAAGAAAAAGAGTAAGAAATTAAACAGGTTTTTTGCTTCTCCTGATGCCTGGAAGGAGCTCCACACTGAGCACTTGACTGATTTACCAGTTTGGAGGGGGAATGAATCCTTTATGTCCTTGGAAAGGGATTCTGAGTCATCTCCTCTGCTAGAAAATGAACAGTGCTGAAGATGTGCCACCAGCCTTAAGCCCTGCAGTGACACTCCCAGGGATGCTGAGAGCCCCATAGGAAAGCTTTCTGCTGGAGGTGGGCAGAGATTTCTCTGTCCAAAGGAGAAGCATCCCTCATCCATAGGGATATCAAAGCTGCCAGAAAAGCTCAAAGGTCTGCCTGCTGTTATGAGAGTATCTTGGGGCTGGGTTAGAAGCCTTTGGGGTTTATCTGAGCTGGGACTGTGAGGATCCTTAATGATGTTTTTCTGTTTCACAGCTACTAGAGATACAGGAAAGCAAATATTCCCTTCATATGTGAATCCATAGACCAGGCATAAAGATAAGGATGATGTGAATGTTCTCTTCTTGTGTATCCCATTCCTGTGGATCCCTTTGATCTAATTTACATTATTATTTATTTCAGGGTGACCAGTGTCCCATCTTGCCATGAAGGTCAATGGAAGTTCACTTGTCGACTTCATGCACAGGATTTCATCCCTGTCTGTGATTAGTGATGAAATGAAATTCACAGCTTGGAATCATTTATCCAGCATATCCAATCAAACACAAACATCCTTTGTGCTTGAAAATGAATCAGGCAGCCAGTGTGCTGCAGAGGTTTGTGATAGATTAATGAGCTGAGAACAAGCTGCCACCTCCACCCCCATCATCAGTGACTTTCCGGTCTGAGGAAAGGGACGCTGAGCTAGAGGTGAGGGATATACTCTCTGATAAGTGTTGCAGTGGGAGGTGAGAAATAAGAGCTCCAAGTGGAGGAGGAGGAGGAGAAAAAAAAGGCAAGCACTGTCCTCTGTTAAGCAGGGTAGAGTTCAGACAGAGCAGCTGCCTGACAGTCTGCTGGCAGGAGGGTCAGGGCAGCAGCAGCCCTGTGCTCACAGCACCTGTTATTGAATGCTACCCACAGGTACCAGGGCAGCACAGACCATGATTTTCTGACTTCTTCCAGTCACGTGGGAAGGTCAGGGGCCTGTGAGATGAAAGGAGATGATGAAAGAGCTGACAAGGTCTGCCCTCAGTGAGATGCAGTAAAACCAATGCAGAAGGGCTCATGTCCCAGAGGAATTTTGGGCTTAGAGATGAAAATAAAGTATGAGTTTGAGTGTCAGCACTCAGTGATTTTTAATTGGGAAATTCATGTTACTTACCCTCTCCTTCCTTTCCCCCTCAACATGCCAGCCCTAGAAGCGTGACAGAGGGTCCAGGCTGTGACAGTAACATGCTTTTCCTGGTGCAGAGTGGCTGCACCATCAGCTGAGCTGAGCTGTCGGGTCAGGGTGGGAGGGTGATGAGCCTGTGGTTCAGCTGGGGAATGGCTGTGCCTTAAGCCAGGGCCAGTCAGCCACTTGCACTTCTCTGTGCAACTCAATATTCAGCAGCATCGAAGTGAAATTTTAGTTCCCTCAGATTAGCAAAGAAAAGTTTGAAAGGGTGAAATGTGTACTGCCTGAAAGTAAAGAAAGCAAAGCCAACCTTTAACTGATCCTTTTGAGTATACATTATTTGTGATTGTGGGGTTTTTTTATAACTGGGCCAAATGAAAGAGGCATTTGAGGGCTGAGACTGTGGGTTGAGCTGGTACCTAGTGAGGGAAAGATTTTTGAATTTGGTGCCACTCATGTGCCGTGTGCTTAAACACAGGAACACTGCAGTGGTGGACAACTGACAGGAGAAGTTGCCAAAAGCAGAGCCACTAGGAGCCCATTAGGTCTGCACTCTGACAGCACTGCATTTTGAGCTGTCTTCTAAAAACTCCTTTATCAGTATGTGCTGGAGGTCCTCAACCACACAAGACAAGGGGGAAAAGCTGTGCTGATCTCATTGACTGGTTGGGGTCAGCATCTCCTGCCTGCAGGCTGAGATGATAAAAGGTTGTTTCTCTTAAAGTCCTGACACCTCTCCTGCTCCCTTGAACCAGTTTCTGGAAGCACATCCCTGTGAGATGAAAAGAGCCTCATCACTGGAGCCCAGCTCTTGCACAGAGGCCTGGAAGCAGCTCTGGCTCTCTTAAAGCACTGTCCTATCTGCTCTTTTGCAAGGAAATGTGCCAGATTTATTTTTAAGCCACATCTAATTAAAAAAAAAAAAAAAGAAAAAAAAAAAAGGAAGTGGTTAGGGGCATATTTTACTGTGCACTAATGAACTGTAAAGGATATAGTTAAAATTTTCGGATGTTTCGAAAGCAGCCCTGCAAAAAGCAAATACACTTCACAGAAATCTCTTTGACTTCTAGGTTGTTTCTTACATGTTGGTGCTAAACCAGAATTTCCTTGAGCTGAGGATCTTTTCTTTTCACTGTCCTCCCACCCTCCACCCCTTTCTTTCCGCTGACAGTGGTTGAAAATATTCATGTTTCAGTCCAGTACCTATACAGGCATCTCACACTGGAGGGTTTTTTCCATTCCCCTGGGGTTGGGCAGGCCACGATTATCACTCTAATAGAGTTAATTAAGAGCCTTGAGGCCCTGACGTTTTGTTTTCTTTGGGACCAGACCTGTGGCTTGGGCCTCTGAGCTACCTGCTCTGCCCCATCCCTTTCCCTAGAAAAACAGCCAGGCAAAATTTGGCAACTGGCTCTTCAGGAGCTGTGTGTACCCTCTGGCCTGAGCTAGTGCTACAGGATCAGATGTAGAAGTCTCCTATCCATTGGCTAAGGTAAGCTCTCTGGAAAGGAACAACGTGTGCTGATCCTTAACTGTGAATTGGACAACAGCTCAAAGAAATAAATTTACCCTAGGAAGTGAATCAGCCATAAGTCCATCTCGGGGATGGGTTTGATGCTGGCAGAGCAGCAGTGTGCTCAGAGAGCAGGTGAAGGCCATACAGGGGGCTGTACTCACTTATCCTTAACACCTGGGAGAACCATCCCCCAAAGGGAGCTTTTCCACTCACCACAGCCTTGCTCAGCTCAGTGGGAATCGCTGAGATCAGGTAAGGACTTTTTTTTTTAATAAATCCAGGAGCATAGGGTCACTCCCAATTGTGGAATAAAATAATAAAACACTTTCATGTGGGAATCTTGCTGTCCTCTGGAGAGCTGCAGAGATCAAAGACTTGAAACAGTGGCTAATTGCAGGTGAGGTTACTCCTGTGAAACAATTAGCCCATGTGCACGCCTGTGAAAATGGAGAGGGTGCATTGCTAGCAAACTGAACTGTGTGCTATGAAACTGCCTCAGTTTCAGGGAATGGTAACCATTCCCTTGCTGGGTTATGATTCTTTTAAGTGACCAGTTTGAGTCCACAAGGTCTAAATACTCCCCTGTCTCCTGTCCTCTTTCACAGCTTGTAACTGGAATACAAGTCCAAACAGCATGCACAGGACATAAATGATGGGGACAAGTGAGGACAAATTAGTGTGGTGTTTTGGAGAGGAGACCATGTCCTTTAGCTTGTGAAAGCTCCTAATGCAGCAAAGAGGAAAATGGAGATTTGAAAGACAAAATCTGGGGCCCTGAAGTCTTTGTCTTAACTCTTCACAGGACTGTTCAGTAACTTAAGGATGAGAGTAAACTCTAAGTTAAACAGAAAAACACACAAAACTAGGGTGAGAACAGACAGTTTTACATCAATCTGAAGGCCCCCAAGGCGGGCTCTGAGCTGGACAGTCAACTCTAGTTTGTTTACTGCTTCTGTGGAAACTATGATGAATAGTAGAAAAAAAAAAATGTCCTTAAGAGTAGCAAGGAGAAGCTTCAAAGGGAGGGAGTTGAGCTGGTAACTGATCAGCAAAACGGACTTGGGAATTTGTGTCTGAGAAATTTGAGTCTGGAAAGGATGAGCAGAGCTGAACAGGCACAGCCATTGGATCCAGGGTGGCCAATGTTCAGGACACAAGGCCTGGGGCTGGTTCTGTGGTGAACCCTGTCTGGTCAGAGAACAGAACAAACATGACCACTGAGGGGTAGAAACCAGTACCTGATGTTTTCACAAGGGTCAAGGCCTGATCTGGGGTCTTGTGTTTCCAGCTCAAGTGGAGGAGAGGCTGAAAAAGCCAGGAAGAAGGGACAGGAACTTGAGGGACAAGGAGTAATTCTGTGTCAAAGCAAAGTGAAATGCTCTGCTGAAGAGAGTTCTTAAGGTAGTAGAGAATTGTGAAGAAGTGATGCAATGGAAAATAATGAGTAAAATGCACCTATTCTCCCTTTGGATCTCTGTCATATGAGAGAGATGCTCAGTGAAGAGGTTAACAACAAGCAGGTTTTCAACAAGCTGGAAAGTAACCAGAGGGAAGCCTTCTGTTAGCTTTTAGGCAGTTGATTGGTTTTTTTCTTTTTGTTAGTATCTGTGAACTCTGCAGACTGATAAACTATGAAAAAGCTACTGACATGCATCTGAGCCTGAGGGGCCTATAGGCTCGTAGGAGGGGTACTAGTCACATTGTGTAGTCATTTGAGGTCTTTGTTCAGAGTCAGGAAGAAAAAGCCTGTATCCTTTTTCCCTCCTGGGCTTTCCAGGTTCTGCTTCAGATCCTTATAAAGTCTGAGGCAAGACACCTGTCCCCTGAGCTATGGAACATGGCTGTGGCTGCCACTTAACCCCTCTTTTGACAACAGGTCTCCTCTCCTCCCTGCACCAATGGCCTAATTGCATGCATGCGTGTTTACACAGGGTGGAAAGAAGAAAGACTTTAGTTAAGCAATTAGTTGCTGCCATTGCAGGCCCTGCCACAAGATAATTGAGCGCCATTAAGTAATGTTTGGTTCTGAAATGTAGCAATTATCTCGGTAATTGCGAGGACGTTCCTTGAATTCTAACCCGTTTTTATTGACGCGTTGAGTGTTCCTGCTGCCATCCGAGCTGCTGGAGCTCCGGGTGTGAGACAGCAGGGAGAAGGAAAGAAGAGTGCTCTCTGGGAGAGCTTGCCAAGAGTGATAATTTGGTGATGCTTTTCGTGTTGCAAGCACCTGATATTGAGCTGGCTTCACCCTGCTCTGGTCAAGACCTCTCAGCCTGGGCAGGGAGATCTTACCCTTCATGAGACCAATGCAGAGCTGGGGTGGTGCAGCCTGGGATAACCTTGCCAGGTCTCTGTCCCCTTTCAAATGTGTAAGTCGTTCTGGTGCAGCTCCAAGCTCACTCCTGGCTTTGAAGGTTTGTGGTCCAAGGCCTCTCCTGTGCCAGGGGTGGAGATCCGAGCTCCAAGGGGCTGGCATTGGCCACTAGAGGGTAGCACAATTAAAAGCATAAGGAAGTCTCACTCCTCGGAGTGGATCGGGCTGTGCCGAGGATGCACAGCAGGGATGGTCAGACCTCTGCACGCCCCGTGGACACGCAGTGCCTCCAGGCTGCCCGCTGGATAGGGCAGTGCAGGGGTAGAAGCAAACTCATGGCAAATAAGGACTTGCACAATGGATCAGGAGGACGTGGAAGCAGAAGCAGAGCAGGGTTCCCAGTGCTGCTGCTGCTCTTCCTGGCCACCATCCTCATTGCTCCCTCTTCACTAGAGTCCAGGCTCCCAAAGGAGCCTTTTGGCTTGGCTCTACTGTTAGTTTAATGTAATTTCTTGGTCTATGGCTTTGACTCCAAGCTCAGAGCTGGAATACCACCGTGCCTGATGGTCAATATCAAGGTCTTTCTCTTTTGTGAGTTAACACATCTATAAAAGACTTCTTGTGTTAAAAATGAAGAGCACGTATTGTTCTTCTTGTGGCCTTTGCTGGCACGTACAAAGTGCCATGCACACTACCAGATGAGAACGCAAACGGTTTTTAGAATCACACTACTGTGTGAATGGAGATAAATTAGTGATGGATCACAGAAGAAGAAAGATTTTAATTTTAGAGTGTGCCTCTGGAGCCAAAGGTCAGAGTGGAGCCATCCTCCCTTGAACAAAATCCCCATCACAACACTGTATTAACCTGATACTTAAAAATGCAGCTGCGCTCTCGGGTTAAAGTCCTGGCTCTGCAGAGAGCACACTCTGGCAGGATCAGTTTCAAGGATGGAGAAATGTGGTGTCTGACGCACACGAAAATGTCTGTGCCCTGATCCTCTGTGCAGCAATGCATCAAGCACGTCTTGAACCACGGGCTCTGCCAGCTGCCCGCACGCGCCAGGGACAGGGGTTAGTTATGATGGTAATGTAGTTAATTGGGGGATGGAGAGTCTGTGAAGGAGAAGGCAAATGCTTTCCTTATGGTCGTGTGGCTCATTAGAGCAATTGCATAGCACTGGCAGCGTGAAAGAGCTTTTTCTCTTCAAGGGTATTTGTTGCATGCCAAGAAGCCTTGTTGCTTTGTGGAGGTCATGGATGATGTTTCCTCACAGTGTTTGGGGCAGCATCGGGCCACGAGCAGGTGCTCTGCAATAGCACAGTGCAGTGTTACAACACTGCTGTGAAAGAATCCAAGTGACTCAAGGTAGAAGTTTCTCACTGTGTAGAAAAGGGCCAACTTGAAATTGATCCTCACTAGCTGCAGGACATCACCACTGTGGTAGCAAGACATAAGAGCACAGAATGCTCTTTTAACTGTGAATATATCCTTGTAACTCATGGGACAAAACTGTGGTCTTTGTGCTGTGTCTGCCCATTTTAAACCAAAATACTTATTCACCAGATTGAGGACCACTGAGTTAATGCATCTTCAAAAGTCATTGCTGGTCAGCTGACACCAAGGAAAGTTTAATCTCTTTTTTCCAGAGTATCCTTAATGTGAGGTGACTCCTTGCCCACTCAAACACACACACACACACACCAGTTAACCTCCAAGAATCCTTGCAGTATTTCCCCTTTTGGATGGGTTTTACACCATTCTGGTTTCAGATACATAATCCCCTTGGAGCAGTGGGGGAAATCATGTTCAACCCCCACCTTGATGTTTTACAGGCTGTGATGTGACCTGGGGCTCTTGAGTTTGTGCTTTGGAGAGCACTCTATGTGTGTGTGTGTTATAGTCATGTCTACAGTGAGGGTCATTGCCTTCTGGAAGAAAGGTGTCCTTCCCAGAGACATGGGCAAGCGGGAAATGGACTTGAATGTACCAGCCCCTTGGAAACTGAGCACCACATTTCTCCTGTGCCTTCCCTGGTAGCCTCCAGCTCCCCTACACCTCTTGCTGCATTGCCCTGGGCTGGTATGTGGGCAGGGCTGCCCAGGGGTGGCCAGCAAAGACTGGGAGGCTCTGGAGTGCCTTGCAGAAGGAAATCAACATTCACCAGCTGGAAGCATGGGTGTGAACCTTTCCCCTGGGACATTGGAAGGACGAGCAAGCACTTCCAATGTGTGTTGAGTTGTGCATGTTGGCTTTTTCCTTGCTACCTCAAGGAACAAACAAGTGTCTCCTTAGCCCTCGGGTGGCCTGCTCTGGGCTCTGCATTCACCGTGGCACACGCTGCTTCCCTGGCCTGACCCTGACCCTGCAGTGCAACGGGAGGAAGATGACTGGGAGGGGGAGAGCACTGGGGCTATTTTTGCTCCCATATCACTATCTAGTTAGAGTCCAAGATGCTGTCCTTCACTGCTGTCTGCTGCCCCGCTTGCTCTGTGGCTCTCAAGTGTTTATCATTGACAGGCTGTGAGCAGATGGACTGGCAAGAAGAGATAAATTTGACCCAAGAAGATGTCACTTGAGGAACAGCTGAGGCTAGTGTTTCACCAGATGTCCCAGCTTTAACCCATTAGCAGCTTCAAGGAACTCAGCATTGTCAGTGGCTTAAACACGCTCCATTACCATAGAGGCAGGGCACAAAGGCTATTGTTACAATTTGCACAATAAGCAGATATTTCAAGTTTTTCCAAGGGGGTTGCCATGAACTTGAGCCCAATAGGGGCATGCACTAGTGCTGTGCACCGTGGTTAATGGTGTCCTCTGCAACCTTGGTTCACACAGCTAGAGTTAGTCAAAATGTTATCCATTTAGTCTTAAATGAGCTTGTTGCTGCATGAACCAGCAGATACCATGTTATGGCAATACTGACAGATGCTCCCAAAGGCATCCCAGTGATTGTGGTACTGGTTTTCCCCTCTGTGGCTCTGAATTGGGTGTCCCAAGAGGCACTGCTGCTTCTGCTGCCAGATTAAATGTGCAAGCATGTGCCTGGTGGCAGTGTACCTCAGGCTGTGTCAATGTGGGCTGTTCATCACCAGACTGTGCCTAGAAAATATTGCAGAGCAGTGATTGAGCCCAGGTGGGTGGGTAGATATGCACAACTACTGAGCTAGAACATAGAGAGCACTTTCCAGCACCCTGGATGGGGAGGACACACAGCACAGAGCAGTGATGGTTCTGCACCTCACCCATTGCTTTTGTAGCTCTGCCTTCCTCCAGGAAGGGCTCTCATCTGCTGCTCAGATAAATTTAACAAACCACATTTAAACTGGGAAAAGGAAGTTGTGGCTGTAAGGTCATTCCTGAGTGTAGAGATGTGAGATTGGTATTTGAACCAGTGAGACAATCTGGTTGTAGCCTGATCATAGGAATATCTCCCACAAGGGCAGTATCTCCCAGCTTCCACTAATGGCTTTATCCTGGTTTGTTGGAGGTGACTTTAACACTGGTTTTGCTGGCGTGGCAGCTCCTGCACTTGGACAATGTTCAGGGTGGCAGGAACATAGACAGGTGTCTGTCACTTCCACATGTACCCCTTCTTGTTTTCAGTCTTGTCAAGACCTGAGCATCCTGGTGTTATTTCCTATGTGAAATTTGAAAAATATAAAATACCAGGTTTACAGCATCTTGTATTAAATGCCAACTTGTCACTTTTAGCTCTGATGAATCCATTACCATGTATACTCCCAACTGACACAGCCAGACAGCCCAGGGGAAACTGAGCACCTTTTCAGTCACTGGTGTTAGTTAATGGATGTTTTTAACTCCAGGCAAAATTGAGTCTAATCAAATTGCCCTTTTCAAATTAATTGCCTTGTTCAAGGCTTGATTTGGGAGGTGGAAGAGCAACTCCTCTCACTTTATCTGGGAGAGTGTGAGGGAGTGTTTGGCACTGCATGAGCCTATTTCAATGCAGCAATACTCTTGCTGAGTCTCTACTGTGTGATTCTGGGCAACCCAAAGGTTCAGATCTGCCTCTGTCATTCCTCTAAGGCCCCAGAATTAGCTCCCCTCTTGGCAGCAATCTTTGCAGTTTTATACCAAATTTTGTAAAACACTTAGGGCCAGATTTTCAGCCAGTATAAAACAATGTCCTCAGATCCCCACAAATCTTTTTTCTGTTGAGGTGATGCCATATACTTCTAAACCTAATTCTTCTCAGTTGGGAGAATGCTGACACCAAAGTCAGGGGTCGATGTGTGCCAGCAGAACCTTTTCCTTGCAACCAGCTTAACCTGGGATTCTTCAGGGTAACCACTCCTGGGCTCAATCACAAAGCTGAGAGCTCCATACTGCAAGGATTGCACTGCAGACAATTTCTGTGCCTGAGCAGGGCTCCAGGGGCTCGGCTGTGAATGCCAGCATTTGCTCAAGCTGCCCAGCTGCTTTCGGGTGTGTGTGCTGTTTACATGCAGACTCCAGCTGGTTGCTACACTAGGATTTAGCCAGGCAGGGAAAAAACTTCCCTCTGCTACAGAGATGAGGCAGTGTCTGTGTTGCTAGCACAACAAGCTGGCTGGTTTTATCACCATGGGACTTGCCTTCTGGACAAGAAAAGTCACAAAATCTGCCTCAGAAAGCAAAGGAATTAGTGGTGTTAATCTATACAAAAGATGCTGGCACTCCCAGTGCGAGGGCATTTGGTGTCTCTGCTGCACTTGTAGTGACTTGGGAGGGTAAATAAAAACTGAAGTACACAAAGCAAGAACTCCCTCTTTCTGTCCCAGCAGTTTTGATTTTGGCCACAAAATGGCCTCTTTTCCTGGGAGTTTCCACAATCCTCTTCCCAATTCTTCCTATCCCTTTGAATCTCACAGGCAATCTTCAAAGGGGAAGATACAATAACAAGGGCTGAGTTTCTTGAAAATACTGCTCAGATAGGAAAGAATTGAAGCTGTTCTATGCACTGGGCTGGAAATCCAGCACTACTGTGCTGACCTTCCCAGACTGCCCATATGTGAGTGGGTGTTTTAAATATCAACATTTCATGGGCATTTAATTCAATGTTTCATTCAAAAGGGATTTTTTATTCCTCCAGCTTATCTCCCTCCTCCCCAGAGTGCTGGGAAGTTCATCCCAGAAAAAAAAGACTGGAAGATGTGTGTCCCTTGGGGTTTTTTTGAGAACTGATAAGAATTGTGGAAAGTCCCATAGGTGTGCATTTTCCTTCATTACTCAATCAGACTTGGCGTTAATATTTCTTAGGAACCTACTGCTCTCTATTTCACACAGCTTGATTGTTGTGACATGTACAGTAGCTGAAATTTAAAATCCATTGAACTGGGGCCAACATCTTTTCAATGGCCACTGATTGGGAATTCTGTGATTTTATTTTTTTTTAGATACCTGTGGTGAACGGTTCACCCCTGCCTTTCCAGAGGAGCTGAGCATTTGTGAGTGCCCTGAAATGCAGCATGATGTGCTCCTAGGCTGGCAGTTTTAATGAGATCCATGGAGCAGCTCCTGCAATCTCATTATTCTACTGCCTAGTAATTGTTAATGAGAATTCTCCTTGCCGAGAAAGTGAATATATTGAAAGGATAAAAATTGCTGGAGCTTATCAACTACTTTCTCATTAGGCTCCTCAGTCAATGTTTTCTGATTAGAAAAAGAAGAATATGTTGGAAATGCTACTTTTAGGAAAGCTACTCTTGAATAGTAGAATTTTGGGAGTTTGCTGACATATTTCTGGTGCATTACACTTTTTTTTTTGTTTTGTTTTAAAAGGCTGCATGAGAAAATGGGGATCTGTTTTATTGGGGATTTTTTATTATTTGCTTTTTAATCAAGAGCAAAACAAGAGAATAAGATGCCTTACATCATTTTACTGGGCAAAAGTGTTACTATTTCAGTATTTTAAATGTACAGCCCATGCAATGCCAAAGAGCAGTGTTTCATTCTTGATGGAAGTGAGAAGCCATTGATATTATAATCAAGGGCAGATCCTGCAAGGGTAGAACAGTATGAGCTGCCTGGTGACATCTGGGCTGCCTTCTGGGCAAGGTGCTTCTCCTGTCATTCAGTCCATGCTCTTCTTCATCCCACATGGCCTGGATGCAAACCCACACGTGGGCTGTGGCTTCAGGTGACCTGGGAGAACTCGGTGCCTTGTGCTATCCCTCACCATGCACCACCCTGCAGTGCCAGTGGCACAGTCATGTTTTGCCTGACCTGGCTTGCCCCTGCACCTCCTCCCTCCTTGCAGTAATCCCAGGTGAGGAGAGAACCATTCTTAGAAAGGCCCCCCAGGCCCAGAGCTGCTGAGGTCAGTGGTGCTCTGAGCTCAAGCCAGCAGAGTTGAGCAGACATTTGCTGGTAAGCTCATGTGGCTACAGAGCCCTTGCCTTGCCGGGCCCACAAGATGCTTGGCCTGGCCTCAGGGCTGGCCTGCACGGAGCAGCAGGTGATTTCCAGAGCAGCCTTTGTGGGAGATGCAGCCCAGGGAACGGCCGGGTTCACCTCCGGGACGGATCTCGGGGGTTCACTGCGGGCCAGGCGTGAGGAAGTCCCTGCTGCTGCCTGGCTTAGATCTTCCAAAACTGCTGAAGGCAGAAAGGAGAACAAGCAGCAGACAGCAAAGGGAAGATTAATTGGCCAGCTGCCTGAAGGGCTGGTTGGGGTTGTATTTCTTGTTCTTACCCTTGCAAATTTCTGCAGGATTGTAAATCTTGAGCTGTTTCCCAAATCGGGAGATTTCAGGTGTGTTTTTTTTAAATAAGTAAACCTGAGCATACTTAGCTTTGACTCAACACCCAGGAATTCCCATTGGCTTTATTGCACACTGACAAGCATGCTGGGGAAAGCAGAACAGATCAATGGCTGTGTTTGAAGCTGGCCATAAATCACTTGTGACACCAGGCAGCAGATTGAGTGACTGGCCTTGCTCCTCCTCCCCTCCCAGCACCCCAGCGCTGACCCTGGCTTGCCACCGAGCCCCGGGGAGAGCTGCCCGTGATTAATGCTGAAAATGAGATTCTGGCCCAGTCAGCAGCAGGCAAACTTCAGCCAAAGGTCTCTGCAGGGAAAAGTCAGAGGACGACAGAACGAGTCCAACAAGGAGGACATTTAAATGGGTTAAATCCTGCCCAGCTCCCGGCACCTTTACTCCGTGCTCTACCCAGCCTTTTCTCGGTGCCCCTGTGAAATCCTGGCTTTCCATGAGTGTGTGTCCCTGCCCCAAACACGCTGTGAGAGCCTTTAACGTCATGGGTTGGGCAATGATGATGTTAAAGCTGCAAATGGGACGGGAGCCTCTCTGATGCCAGACGTGGGAATTTGGCCTCTGACGGGTTTTGACTTTTCGGAAGGAGCTGAGATGGGCAGATGGTTTTGAATTTAATACTTTCTTCACTGGAAATTGTAGCCTTGGGGTGATAGAAAATCAGACATAGCCCTGGTCTAGACAGGAGAGGGGTGTGAGAACCTCCAGAGTGCCAAGTACTCTCCTCCCCTGCCCCTGTGCGCCAGGGCTGGCGTGGGAAGGCAGGGACAATAAGAAGAACTGCTGGAAAAATCACACCATTCTCTTTTGAAGCTTTCAGACCGCTCTTTTGTATTTAGTGATAGATTTAGATCAAAATTAGGGAAATTATAATTTAAAAAATGAAAGCAATAGAACGCACAGCCACTCATCCAGTCTGGTTGAAATCCTTCTTTTTGGTGGGAGTAGAGAATGAGATCTATATTTTTCATCCAAATTGAAAAATAAACCTTCCTCCAATTCCAGCAGTGGCTCATCACCTCACATTGGAGATGTCTTTGTGGAAGAAACAGTTAAACAACTAAAAGGAACCCACCCCTGCATGAACAAAGCTTGCTCCTTTCATAGCAGTACAGGATACTGGGAGTGCCTTGTGCTGGCAGATAAGAGATGCCAGGGCTGTGGGTCTGCCCACAGGCAAGATCTTAATTAAAAATTATCTCTATTATATCAAATATTTTCCTGAATTTTTTTAAAGTTGTTTCCATGTCTTGTGCTAAAAAGAAATCAAGGGAATATTTTGCAGGATCCTGACAATCATACTCTTATTATCTACATTTTTTTTTTCTTCTAAAAAGGTCCAAGCCCTGTGCTGATACAGAGTTTGGTAAATAAGAAGTCTTGGTAACATTGACAGAAAATTCTTCTTTTTTTCTGTGTCAATAAGAACTGTAAGAGAAGCAGGAAATGCCATTCATGATAGCATCTTCAAGCTTTTCCTCTTGAAAAAGCAGAGCTGTAATGGACACCCAAGGGCCCTGCCCTGTCTGTGCAAATAACCTCAAAATTCAGGAAAATTCAGACACACTGGGTATGGGACCCTTCCAAACTCGCAGGCAGGACAATGTGCAGTGTTAGCACATAGCAGAGGACTTCTGCCAGTTGTGAAAAGGGAATTTGGTGTTTGTTGGCACTTTTTTTCCTGTGCTCTTAGAGCAGGCAGGCCTGGCCAAGTTGCTTTCCTTTGTGGGTTGTTTTTTGTTGCCTTTTTGGTGTTTTTTTTGGTTTTTTTTTTTTTTTTTTTTTTTTTTTTTT